>SGJC01000331.1:0-16197 GCA_009887335.1 Henneguya salminicola | reverse complement strand
AAAAATCAATTTAAAATGTAATTTTGGGTATGTAATTTTTTTGTAGGCCAATTATAGGCCTAGGGCGGGCCATAGGCCCGCCCGCGGAGGGCCCAAAAATAAAGGGGTAATCCTCCATGATTTAGGATTTTTTTTTCACCACATAATTCTAAATATCAAAATTCGTAAACCATCGTATATTCATAAAATACTTTAATTCAATTTTTTTATATTTTATTGAACCATTTAGATTGCTGGTATTCACAACAGTTAGCCTTAATTCACTTTCCTTTCCTCTACTTAGATTAAATTGAAAGATTGATTTTTAGGAGCTAGTTTCAAGAAAAGAGCCATTCATAACAATTAATGCATGCTTCTGGGTTTTTATTGTTTCGTATTCCGTGCATTTTTTGCGTTCATCTGTTTGTTCAACTTTAAAAAAAAATTATGTTTCATATAATATACTAATCTTGTTAAGATGGCGGAATTTAATTTTTCTGACCATCTATCCTGATGGGGTACCAAAGTTAGATTTTCAGAATTTTAATGCTACTTTTTTATTAATATCATTTATCCGTGACAATGGAACATTGTTTGAATTAATTTGGAAGATTCAAATAAATAGAAATTCGTCTAGTTTTGAGATTTCGTCATTGAAAATTTTTTTCCAAAATACAAAATCTGCCAGTTATGCCAATTTTATCTTTTAATTTATTGTTTCATTTCAATGTAGAGTAAAAAAAAATTGATAATTATTTATGCGCATTACCATGTAAATATCATATTTCGGATTTTGCGTGTTTAATGGCGTCATAATCTTTATTTTGTTAATCATGGAAGGATCGCTACAGGATTTCTTGCGATTTGTTTTTTTATCTGATATGAGAATTTAAGAAATAAAATATTTATTTAGTCGGTTTTAATTTACTTCCGCAATATTGTCGGATTTATATTCACGTAACTGCATAATAACTGCAAAATTAAAAAATATTGACTGAATTTTAGGGTTTAACGGCCCATGCTAGTTTTTATTTTCCCAACTCTTCACTTATGCGATATTTCTGAGAGACTGAATTCGCAATGAAGCAGGATCTCTTTATTTTATTTAAAATCTCTGATTTGCTACATTAAGAAAAATTTACAGGCGTTTTGTTTTTGATATATTTGGGGCACATATTTAGAGTTAAAAAACGAAAATTTTGAGGAAGTTTCAGTATTTTAGCACATTTGTATTAGAAATTATTGTACAATAGACTCGGCTACAAGCCAGACTAAGTTGCACGTGATTTTATTTTAATGCTATTCAACTTTGATATGTAGGCGTCAAATTATGTAAATGAATTGCCATTTACTGTTATATCGTCGTTATTATCATGGTGGTACATTTGCGGAGCAGGTCTATAATTAATAAATTCTATTATGAAATTCACAGTTTAATTTAAGTGTATAAGATATAATTAAATCAAACCACTTCTTTACATTCCTTGAAATGGCTTAAAAGTGGAAGATATTTTATGTTTAAAAGCCGCCTTCGGGACAAAAATGTATTGATTATAATTAATTGGTGAAAAGATTGGAATAAAGGATAATGAATACTATTATTATAATTAAATTCTATTAGTATACAACGCTCAGAGCATAAGACAATTTTGCGTATTCCTTTATGTTATTCTGTGATAAACTATTATTCTTTTAGAAAGAGTTCACGTGCGCAGATGCGATACGCGATAAAAATTTTAGAGGATGCGAATAAATAAAAATTATGATTAATTCATAATTCAACTGGTGTTTAGAAAAAGAAAAAATAAGATTGTCGCAATGGGCTCAAAATAATGGAGGATGTAGCCGCCATGCGCATTAAAAATAACTTTGTGGCATCTTCTTATTTTTAGTCAAGGATTAATGCACATAATCTATCTTAATTAATAAATAGCATTAAATTATACATTAACCTAGCTATATTTTATTATAATAATTTCAACTGTTTAGTTTTTTTGTAAAAGGTTAATTTTTAAAAATGTTTCGAAATTTATCTTAAATAATCTAATACTTCAAAGATAAAATCATTTTGATCCGTAACTTAAGGTAAAATTGCTTTTATAAATAATTTTTAAAAGATAGCTTTTGTTAATATAATAAACCGTTAATGTTTCGGATTACCATAACATGTAAATATGGCGGTTGGTTTTTAAGTTTCTAGGAAATGTTGCGAACATTTTTTTAATGTTTCATTATTAATAACATCGAGTACAAGTAAGTTTTTAAATTTTAGTATATAAAATTTTACCGCCAATCTTACACGTATATCTGTTTCAACAATTGTTTTCACAAAGATGTTAGATAATTCAAATGGTAAAACTAAAATATGGTGATGCTTAGATAATTTTCAACATTCACACCAAAGAGAAAATGATAAGAAGTTAATAAAAGGTACTCTCTCGTTGAATTGATAATTCTCCATGGGGCTAATCCCTCTTAATACAGAGATTCTAGGTTTTTTAAACAAAATCAATATTAATTTTATAAGCTTAATGAAAATTAATTTAAACAACACTATTTTTGAGTTTTATTGATATCCTAAGACTTTTTAAAAATACTCAACATTTTACAGAAGCATATTACAAGACATAATGAAACATAGTTTTATGCCTTTGTGGTGCTATCAACCTATTTTATTTTGTTATAAATCTATTTGATAAAAAAATTCATATTTTTTTGTTCGATTATGAAGAAAAATGCGCTATTTATATATACATGTCTATTAGAGCTTAAATATTGGTCCACTTTTCACCGAATTGTGGTTTACAAACATTAGAAGGAAGCTAAATCTTTTATTTTATAATTTAAAAAATAAATGATCGAACAGTTTATGTTTTGAAAGCTTTTTTAAGTTTATAACGTCATCCCATTACTATTCATTTTGAGTTGACTGATATATCTATCTCCGAGTCTTCTAATTTGTATGGTCCAACCCTTTCCTTCCAGTTGGATTTTATATTTTAAATGTAAAGTTACTAATAATTCTAAAATGTTAAACGTTAATTTTTTCTTGTTTGTTACGGCCCTGATATAAGGTTTACCGTATTTTAACTCGAAAATACACAAAAAATCAATAACACCGTCGTATTACATTCTAATAAGACTGGGAAGACGATATCAAATGAAGCCTCAAATTTATAACAAAAGTTAAGAAGTCATATTTATTGAATATATTGGCTCAGAACGAGATTATTTTTATGGTTTTTATTAATTTATTACGTTTGGCATGCTGCCAAAGTCAGCAAACATATGTTTTTAATATTTGGGGTCGGATTTTAAAGTGATTATCATATGCTTTGTATAACAAAATATTTCAAAAACCGCAAGGCTAACCATCTACATCCTACTGATTCACGGCTCCATCGTATCCTATTTAGAACAATAAATCGTTTCCCACTCCCTTTTTATACCCCTCGTGGGGAGGAGGATGCGTGATATGTAAAGTTGAACATGTGCTGTATTCTTGAGTTAAAATGCGGTAATTATTGCCTTTCTCTTTAAATGGAGAAATATACTGTTTTTTTTTGCATTTATACAGTTAGATCCCTGGGGATTAGTTATGGGAAACTTAAAAAACCAATTGATAAATATAATTGTATTATCCAGATATCATAAAATTGTTTTACTGAAAAAAACGCAAGTTTAACTACTTTGAGTCATTAACACTGCGTTTTTTATTTTCTAGACTACTTCCAACATATATCTTCCATTGAAAAATTTAAATATTTACTTAAATATTTAGATTGAACGTATGGATAGGCCCCTTGCCATATACATACATTTTCTACTTTCTCTTGAATAGATGTCTACTTATCTGCAGACGTTAACATTAAACTTTATACAGGTAAAAGACTTAATCAAGAAAAACATTTTTAATAATGAGAGGTCTCCCAATGTGTTAGGATGAGAGGAGCAATTTTTAAACTAAATTTTGGATAAGACAGATTTTTATGTGCCTTGTTTTGTCTTAATATGTCACAATGATGTTTGGGGCTTTATTATTTTTATAATACTAATAATTCACTGTCAACAAAGTATAAAATATATATTTTATGATTTAGTTATGGTCAAAACAGTGTTTGATAAATTAAGTTTTTCTGAAACATAAATTTTAGCTTGAACAATGTTTTTTTAAAATAACAATTTTTTTAATTTTCAACAATATACCCTTTTTTAATTTATAAGGGGCTGGCTAATTTTTGTTACTGGGTATTTAAGGGGATTGATAAGTAATGAATATTGGCGAATATTAAAATAAAACAAATTTACTAAACTTCTATAAGGAATAACTATTTTGGATGCAATGAAAAAACCCATCACCGTCTTTTATGATCACATATCATCTAAAATTTATTAAATCCCTAAAGAAATTATAAAAAAATACGAAATAAAAATAAAAAAATCTTGCTACATTGAGTAAAAAGATTCGATGTTGTTAAGATGGAAGATTTAAAAATAATCGTCCTTTTTAGTATTTCGAATATGCTCAAATGCACCCAGAAATAAAATCGATTTGGTTATGCTGAAAAAAATTAATGTATCAAATAATAAAATACTATTAAAAAGAATTGCACTTATTTTATTGGTTAAAGTAAGAACTAAATGTTTATTTGTAAAAATTAGAATAAATTGCAGCTTGAGCTTAATATTATACTAAAACAAGCTTCGCTTGTGCTTTTTTATTCAATTTTGCAAAAATACAATCGAATTGCAATCAAAAATAAATGTTTTAGTATAATAAGGATTCATTTAAGCACAAGGAGGTTCGATGTTGTCATTCATGTCAACTGATTCTCTCAACAATTTTTCAAGGAATGAGGGTGTTATCACCAGAATTAAGATTTATTGTCGACGCATACTGAATCAAATCCAAGTAACTAGAATGCTAACATTTTCTTTAAGAACAGCATAATTATATGCACTCCGTTTCGTGTGATTTTCTACGAATTACATTATAATAATGTAGAGATTTTTTTGACATGAGAACTCGACACTGGGGGTTAAGAATTTGTTTTCAAGATGCTTGAATTTTTCAACCTTTCATAGTACCAGAGCTACCAGCAATCACATTAATTGTGAATCTATTTTAATTGTTTGACGGCTGAAAAAATGATTTTTCACTCCTCTGGCTTCGACGTAATATAATTATTTTGTTCAATTTACAAAATATTTATGTACCTTTAATGTTCTTAAGCTTTAAGCTTTCTTATATTTTTTGATGAGATAGTAAATGACTTAAGGCCCAATTTCTACCTGATAATTGGATTATCTCAAGAACAGGTCTACGAAAAGGCCAAAATTTTGCATAATGTTTGTATGAGGTTTATTAAAATCTTAATGTGACTACCTGTACAACTGCTGCATACAATATACAGACCCGTAGAATTTATTTTTTTTACCAAATACGTTTTCAAACTCCTATTAAAACAGGAATCCTCATTTTTTACAAACATAAAAGAAAATTCTTCATGTCTTAAACAGTTAAAGTTTGCTAAAGGCTAAAAATTTACCCATTTTGTTAAAAACGATTTCTCGAAGCTTTCCATTTTATTTTCATAATTCAAGGGTTTTTTAATTTTATATTTATTACCTCGAATACATATTGCGTTTTTATGCTTAAAAATTTAATCATGTGATGTATATTAGTTTTAAAGAATGAATTTTATTTTTAAATAGAAGTTTAAAAAATTAATAACTTTAAAAATCTTGCCTTGGGAATATAGTATTCGTTTTTTTTAAATATTTTTGTGGGGGTAACTTTATTTGATGTATTTTTATACATTAAAAGAAATTCATGACAGATTTATTGTACCTAGCTCATTACGAATTTTTAAACAATTATTTTGATTTTGCATGATAAAAATCAGTTCATATTTATTATACCTTGGAATCGTTCAAACGAAAAAGAATAGATAGATTGCTCACATTTGCTTTCATCGTTGAGGCTCGTATACTATATCTTAAAAGCTTACAGTTGATTATTTTGTCGGAAAACTATTTGAGTGCATAATAATTATATCCTTTTCGCCAAAATGCAGAGAGTTGTTTTAAAGGAGATTTTGATAAAAGTATTTTTTGATGGAAAAATATATACATATATATTTTATTTATAATTTGTTTAAAAAGTAACTTACTATATTCTAGAGGCACCTCAGGCAAGCTTACTTACATAAATTATATATATAAAAAAATACATTTGATTGAAATTGAAACCAGAAAAGCGCAAAATCTCTCCTCAGCATCCCAACGATTAATGAATGAAACATTGAATGAATATTTATTTTAACTGTTTTTTTTATATATCATTTTTATTCTATGAAATTTTTTATGAATTGAAATTTTTAGATTCATTGGTGGGTTCTTTAACTGATTTGATTCGAAACTATGAAGAAGGTAAAAATGATCCCTTTAAAAATTAGATTCTTCTAAGTTGAAGGCTATTGAATTAAAATTAGTTGAATTACACTCAACATTTCTCCACAGCCAACATGTATTTATCATTATTTAACAAAGTTAATAAAGGACAATCACAATCTATTGAAAGAAATATTTATATTTATTGAAAAACTTGAGCAGGAATATTTCGGATTTATTTCCAAAAAATTCGATGACTCACTATTTTGTGCTTTAAATATTTGCAATATGATAATCAAAATTCACACTGATTTTAACATTCATTGTGTGTTTAACCAACGCATTTCAGTGCTAAAGATAATTAATATAATTATGACTCATTTAACATCGAGTTTCTATTCTCGTTTAATATAATAGGCGAAATATATCAAAAAGGATTCGGCCAATTTTCTAATATCGTTATTGATTCATATAACAAAGTCAATATATTTATAAAAAATACCCTAATCACGGACGAACTCTCAAATTTAATAATCAAAATAGCAATAAATGGTTCAAAGTTTTGTATTTTACGTCACACATTTAATATAATCATTGATCTTATATCAAAATTATGTATTGATTTGAATAACAATGGCCAAAGGCTAATATCTTATTTGATGCACTTGACAAATATTGAGACGCCTTCTATCAGGTAATATTTTACAATAATAGCAGAATTATGCGAAAATACAGAATATCCTTATCTTGTTATATAATTAATAAAATTACTCAAGCAATCTTACATATCAATATGCAAAGTTTAAATAACGATTATTTTAATCAACGAATTCTAACAATAATTGAAATGATTCAGGAAATATTATTTAATTCTTATTTTCGGTATCTTTTGGATTTTTACAGTTCAGATTAAAACAAAAAAATGATTTTTTCATATTTTTAGTTAAATTTACTGAAGATTCAATTGTAATGTGTCGTTCTATTAAACATCCTTCTGCGATTTTATCTCTTTTATCATTAAATAATTTCACTCTCAAAATTTTAAAACGAAATGATATAAATCAATCAATTCAGTGTATTTCTATCGATATTTTAGCAAAAATGATATTATATTATGAAAAGATAAAAAAGAAATCAAATTTTGTCATTTATCCGAACAAATTCGATTATAGTAATAATAATAATAATATTTCATCATTTTGCATCATTTTTTCCTATATTTATAAAAAATATGGTCACAAACATAAATTTCACACTAGATTCGACCCGTATTGTTTTTTGTTGGTATTCTTAATAAGAGGTGAGAATATCAATTCATCTGGCACTTCTTTCAAATTTGTTGATAATTTATTTGAGGCAATAAAAAAGGGTTCTTATGAAAATATTAACGAAATGTGTCCATCCTCAGATAAAAATATAATCCATCATGCTTTGAATACGTCAACAAAAAATTTCTTTGACAAATGTGAATTTGAGTCTGCATTTCCATTTATTACATCATTAACTAATAGTAAATGTATATCAATCAGAATTAAATCTTTAAAAAGTGTATATAAAATAGTGAGAAGATCACCAGATGTTTTTGAGACCTCTGACATTTTCCCTCTTATCGAAGCTAGGCTATACGATCGTTCATCTCTTGTGAGAAAAGCTTCTATTGAAATTTTTGGATCTTTAATACAAAATGATGTTGAAAAATCGGATAAATATCTGGAGATATTAATAGAACGAATTATAGACACCAGTGTATTAGTAAGACGAAGGGTAGTTCAAAATTTGTATGATATTCTTATAAGTTTAAACACGAGGATTGAAAAAAATCAAATACTGCTTAAGATGATAAAGAGGATAGAGGACGTTAGTTCAATTGTAAAGATTGTCGTCGCTTCATTCCGACACTTATGGAGTGTTGAAAAAGATGAAGACGTTGAAACAGTTTCGAATTCGATTTTATATATTTCATTGAAACTAGGCGAAGAATCGACTGAGTTATTTTCGAAACTATTCAAACTCATTGAATCTTTTTATAAAAAAGATATAAATTTTAATTTCTTTCTGGGAATCAAGAAAATTATTGACCATTTATTTAAAATATTTCTAGATGGATTTCACTCTCAATCATCAGTTTCTGAATCAGCAGGAAATGTAATTTCATGTTTATCTAAGCTTTTCCCATCGTTTTTTTATAATTATGTACCAGTATTGACTGATATAATCAAAACCCACAGTGTTAGTAACGAATCTATGGAAATATTATTTCAATATGTATGCCGAACTTATTCTACGATTTTACCATCTCTTCAATCGTATGATACTTCGAACTTTTCCAACTTAGAAGAAAATTTAATAAGAGTTATTCTTCAACACACCACATCCTTAAACGAGGCAATTTGTTGTCTTAAAATAATTTTACTTAAAAACAATAAGGATTATCGACTTGTGGTGGATTTATTTCAACAATATATTAAATATCTGCAAAATGAGCACGATAAAAATGATACTCGCTCTATTTCAAATAATAATGTATCAAGAATATTGTATACGTTAAGTGGAATTTTAAGACATTTTCAGATCAAGGATATTTTTATTAAGGATGAAAATATCCCCCATTTATCAATAAAACAGATTGCAAACCTATTTTTAAAATATACTAATTGTTCTGACAAGGATGTTAAACTTAAGGCATTTATGTCTTTAACAAATCTTTTGCAATATTATCCTAAATATTTTCTTGATCTTTGGTATAAAGAAAGCTTTAATAAGGCTCTAGGACACGATACAGACGAACCAATAAAGATTTGTATCCTCAAATCATTTGCGTATCTTCTTCGTTCAATTGAATTGCGGTTTGAATTGAAAACTACCGAAAACGAGCATCAATTGAGTGAAATATCAAATGTGATACAGGCTTATTTTAATGTCATTCAAAATGCCTACAATTCAAAATGTGAAGCCATCAGGCTAAATATATATTTTATTGTTAAAATCTCCATCAAACTGGGCTTGATTCCACCGCAACGATACACTCCTTTTGTAATTATTATGACTTTAGATCCAAAATATGATATCCAAAAGCAAGCAGTTCTTTTAATCAAATCCATTAATAAAAAATATCCGAATTCTATTGATAATAGTTTTAAGCAGAGTTTAAAATTATCATATGGGTTTTATCAAAAGATTTCTGATACAAATATGTTTTCATCATTTATTAGTAAAAGTTGTTCGTATTCTTTTTTCGAACACATTTATCCATTTATTTTATCAACCAAGCAACGAAAACATAAATTTCTTGAACATATTTTTTTCTATATGTCGATGTCAAATCCTCATTACGATTTAAATTTAATCGTTTTTTGCGCGTTATCTCTGGCATATTTACCTTTTAAATCCTATTCTGACTTGATTTATCTGATCCAACAAATTGAAATTTCAATGGGGTTGTTGGAAGATGCTGATTTAACAAAAGAGTCTGCCCATTCGAATACTGATACAATTATAATACTATTCCAAATATTATTATTAATAAAACTTAGACAATATCTTCTAAGAGCTTACGATATAAACTCAGAGTATGAATTAATTTTAACAAAAGTGAAATTAATTTTGATTCCCCTTCAACACAACGTCTATCACGTTTAGCTATTCCAGAGAAAAAAAAGAAACTATTCCTCGATATTTCGTTTTATAAAAAATTTCAAGATTCATCCAAAATTAACATGGATAATTTAAAAATTGTTTTATTGAAAGAAGTAAATTTATTTATAACATTTAGCTTAATAAAGAGGACAAAACCATACATTTATTTGATGATATTACAAATAACCATACATAGATAGTCTTATCACTGTGTTACCAAGAGGCATAATTAACTCTTCCTATTAAATTTAGAATTTTAGAATTATTCTTTAATATCCAAATTTATTATATTTACAAAAGCTCTCCTAAATAGTCTTAGATTAATATAAAAGAATAATTCGTTTAGATTGAAGTTTATTATTAAGCTTTAAGTTTCAGAATATAACTTTGAGCATTTCTTGGCGCCTTTTTTGGTCATCAGATTAATTTTAAAAATTTATAGCCTTAATATCAAAATATGATAAAAGTATTTTTTTTTTTGAAATATTTTAATCATCTTATAATTTAAAAAATTATTGATGGCACATTAATGCTCTCTTATGATCAAACCTGTTTTTTATTTGGATATCATTTTAAAAACCCGAGAATTCTCAACGATATAAATTCTATCAGATTTTTACTTGAAAAAATGATTAATTTGATTTAAATAATTGGGTTTGGCTAAAAATAGGAAGCATTAAATGTAATCGGAAACGTATCCTAAATATAAAAAGATTTTTCTTTATTTCTATAGCCAAAAGCTAAAGATTAATTTATATTTGAAAATCTTGAGGCAAAATTTACTGCTTTACAAGCTTATTTTACACAATTTACCAAAACCATCAAGACCGGTCCAATAATTTAATTCATCTTGAATGGTATGAGAATAAAATTTATGGAATTAATATTTATGTTTTCGAAATTATTGATGTACATGGCTAAAAATATCATGTTTCGCTCGACATATTAATAAATATACCCGTACTCTCTTTATGCGCTGGTTACGTTCTGCAGAGATCGGTGAAAAAAAGAAACATGAATTATTTATGCAATGTGCATGTATTTTGCATAAAAAAAACAAAAAAATTTGATCCTCGTATTTCATTCAAAATATAATGGGCTTTATCAATAATAACTTTTATATAAATCGCCAAAGATATTTTGAAGTAAAAAGTTTTCCGCCAAAAAATTGTTGTTCGAGCGCCAAAAAAAACTGAAATAAGTATGCATTACTGACGTTATTCTGCACAATTTATGAATACTACCTATGCGCTATTTTTAATATTTTCTCGTTCTTTTTACAGATAAAGTTTAAAAATAATTATATAATTTACATAATAAAGATCATTAAAATAGATTTTGTGTTTTTTGGGATTTTTTATATATTAACCACCTCCCCCCCTTAATTAATTATTTTTTTTATCTAGGCTTTCTTAATTATTGCAATATTTGCAAATTCAGGCATAACCCAACCAAAGGTACATGGTTCCAAAAATCAGGATTGTCATTCTCAGGCAATATTTTTAACTTTTTATTTCTGGGCAAGAAAGCAATCTCCTTTTCAACCGCCTTTGAATAAGGCATTAGTGAAAGAGTAATAATAGACTATTACTATTTTATAAGGTGTCTATATTCTTTTAAATAATTATTGGGAATTAGGATGACGCCTTTCATAGTAAGATGAAAAAAAACAGGAAAGAGGACGTAATCTTAGAAATAGACCAATGCCTGTTGTGAAAACCAAATATAACGTAAGCTACCGAGTGGGCTGCAATTTGGTTTTTTATGGAATAAAAAAGAACATCCGCGGAACCAATTTATAGTTTTGGTTGCTTATCGATCCAGTGAGACACTCTTCATTTTACAATTCTCTACCAAACACACATTAATTCAATTATTATTTCTTATGTATAGGTTTCCTATAACAGAATAGACGAATAAAGAGAATATCCCAAAATATTGAACCATAGCCAAAATTTTATAAATCTTAATGATAATGCGAAATATATACATAAAACGTAGAAATATCATAAAAATGGTTGACAAAACAGGTACATCTCACGCCAACGAGAAAAGATCCAGACATAAAGTTGTCACGTATAGCTTAATATTTCTTTGTTTAAAGATATTCTGATGATATTTAAAAAAAAAACGTTTATTTGTAACAAATGGGTGCAGTAGAAACAATTTAATTCCTCGTTTACGATTCAAAAGCATTTATTACTCTTAAAATATAATATCAACATGGAACTGATCAAGCTTGTATACGATAAATTCTAATAAGAACATTTGTATTTTCAATCACAGTTGATACACATACAAAGTCACTTTATAACAATTATTTTGCTAAAATGTTCAATAAAATACTCTAAAGCGCTGTGAGACTAATCGAAGTTTTAGATCTCTGTCATATTGTATATTTTAAAACTATTTACATTTTATTGACAACAAAACAGCGAAAGGCGGGATTAATAATTATATGTAAAATAATGGGGGGTTTTGGCAATAAAAAATATCTTATTTCGTACATTTTTTTTATAATTTTTAATTAAAATAAATATCGATGGATTTATGTAAAAATCGCAATTTATGTCCCCATTAATTTTTGCCTCTAGGTATCGTGCAAAAAACGGTGGTTATACTCAGGGACGTGCATTTATTTAAATAAGTAATACATAAATTTATGTTTGGGCGATTAAATATGTATCAGCCATTACCATTCGCGCATGAACAAAAACCACCAGAATAAATAAAAAAAAGTTTCAATCACGTTTAAAAACCGTAATTGATAAAATAGATGAATGGTTGAATGTCATATGATTAAATTTAAGATAAAATCAGTACTGGGTAAGATATCAATAAAAAACTATTCTTATGACGCCTTTGAATTAAAAAAAAACATTTTTTATCAACACATTAAATAATATTTGTTTCGAGTAGATTTAACAAAAAATGATAAAATAATATCATCACGGACTAATTGCAAGCACGCGCTAACAGGTTTTACATAAAGCGAGGACTGGAAACTAGTGTCATAATTTGGAATTCATCAATGTCATCGTTTAAATCATCACAGCTATTTATTGGACATCTACATCCTGATACTAAACATAGAGATTTAGAAGATCGTTTTGGAAAGTATGGAAAAATGAATCGATGCGAAATTAAAAGAGGTGAATTGTTTAAATCTAATTTTAGGCTATGGTTTTATTGAATACGAAGATATAAGAGATGCAGAGGTACCTTAACCCCAATTATCCAACTTTTCTTTCCTTAATTCATCTAATAACCCCTCATATCGTATGATGACCCTAAAAAGGCTCCATACCCATCATTCTTCATTTATCCCTTTTTATTTCAAATCATCCTATATCATATCATCCTTCCATTTTCCATCCTTACCTCTTAGGACGCAATTAAAGAGGAACATGAGTGCAATTTTCAAGGAAACCGAATAGTCGTTGAATGGGCTAAAGGTAGCACTCGTTATCTAGGCGTATAAACTTTTATTTCTTATTTTTAGAGGAGCTCTGATAAACACCATTATTCAAGTCATCACCGAGAAAGCAGATATCATAATGATAGGCATCGTGGCCGAGACGACTATGATAGAGATAAAAGAAGACGGTAATATTTATTTAATATATTTTTAGACGATCTTCCCCAGATTATAAGTCAAAAACTAGAGATAGAAGACGGTCTCCAAGCTCGGTTTCCCACAGCCGAAGTCGATCACGATCTCGTTCCTTAAAAAAACGGATTTAATATCTAAACTTTATAAATGTTGTTAAAATTTTAACCGTTTGAAGTTTGAATGTGATTAGTTTTATTTTACAATTATTAAAAATCTTTACTCTTTCAATTCAAAATGCGACCCATCTAAAATCGAGGTTTGAGTAACTTCAGTCATGCCATTAAGCTCTTTCTCCTCCCCCACGATGTAGCATTTGATAGATAAATAACTTATATTTTCGATATTATTATAAAGATAAGCAAAGTTTACTTTAAAAATCAGATTATCTTATGCGGTCGAATATCATCGATAATATTTTTAAATTTATTTATGATAAAAACAATTAGCATAAGTTAATTATAATAATATAACCTCTATCGTTCAATTCACACCAGTACATGAACTCAAAATTTAACCCCTCAAATAAGATGATCTTTGTCTACCTCGTTTTAATACTAAATATCTTGCTGGGTTTCTTTTTTTTCCCTGGGATTATTTAAATAAATAGCAACGTCAATGGAGTCTTCAAATGGAAATTGAAAAAGATACCGAATTGGAAGATGGAATTACTTTTCGATATCCTTCCTTAATGCCAAAAATATAAATCACTCAGTTATGGAAAATTCTTATGAAGGCTTCTATTTAATTCTATCAGATATTGATGATGGTAATATGCGTTTCGAAAGCAACTACTAACCAAAAAGGGTTGAATAAAGAACTTTACCTCTCATCAGTTACATTTTGCGACGAAAAAAATTTTGTCGACGATATACATTTATCATGTTTTAACAATTCACAGCCAACCGGTGGCCCAGCAAAAGTCGTGCAAATATACAATAAATCTTACCTCATCAAAACAAAATATAATATTGTTAGAATATCATTTAATATACATTTATCGGTTGTGTGGGAGGGCATTGACAAAAAAAAAACAAAATATTTATGGAATTGACAACAGTACGCAACAGGCAAACTTTGATTGACATAAAACGAAGAAACACACGAGAGCATTATATTACACACGGGCAGTTTGGCTGCATTTACAAATTTAGAGCGCTACAATTTTATTCACCATAACTCTTATTTTTCCACAATCTAGTCTTCATATATATCGCAGAAACCACTAGAGTGTGCGGAAGAGAATGTTTCGTTCAATCACCAATAAAAGACAAGACAAGGTATTTTGATTTATTGTACAAGTCGGATTAAAAAAATATCCCGAAAACCACCGGACAAAATTAATCAATGAAATCAGAACTATGTATTAATTTTCTCGTATTTCTTCTGATCCCATTATAAGTAATATTACTCGAGAGATATATGAGCATATTTTTATTAATTTAGTGCTAGGTCTAGCGTTCAGTTGCTGTTCCTGCGTCTATGGGCAATTGACAGGGAAACTATTTTAGGACTCATTGGTTTCTAACACGAGACATGAAATACGAGGAAAGACCGTGGCGAGATGTTAGTGTACCCATAATGTCGAAGGAAATTAGTTGTTAAAAAACCAAATTATTCTTAGGAGGCTTCCTAATACAGTTAGTCCACCATTCCCGAGGGATCAGCGAAGTTGAGAAACGGTCGGCTATTCTAACTATTAGAGGTTTATTCAACGGAATATGTAGCGATGCCATTTATATAATAGTAGAGAATTTTTCATACGAGAACCGAAGCCATTTATGGTAAGGTAGGCTATGATCCACGAAACAGGGGATTTATAAGAGGACTTGAAATTTTTTGTTGTTCTTAGCTTCCCTTTACTAGCTTCTAGCACACGTCTTAATCGATTAATTTAATTTTTATGAGACAGCAATATTGATAATAAGAAAGATAAATCGTTCTCCATTTTTTTATCTCAATTACACATATCAAACAACTTTTTTAGTCTCAAACACTTGTCCAAACTGTTGAGGTAGATACTCTAAAACCGTCTTAAGAGACTATAACACTTAACATATTAAATTATAAATTAATTAGCAATGTGAAAAAAATTATAGCTCCTTAATCATAAAATTTCATCTCTGCCCATGATTTTATTTTTTAAAACATGAAAATTTTTATTAATATAAAGTTTAATAATTATATTTTGATTAAAAGTACAGCTTAAATAATGATTGATATAATTAGATGTATTCTTGTTAAGATTTAAAGAATTTCTAAGACGCCATTAACAATCTGCGCCGCCGCTTTATCCAAATCTACTTTTTTTAACGGGTTTTAGCCAATGCGTTCTAATATTAGAAATAATATTTCTTAGACTAGAAAAGGATGTAAGAGAAGTTCTATACAAAGATTTACCTTCCATACACGAGCAGAGCTGACTATATCTGAATTAACATGAAAAAGTTAAAAAAAATCAAATATCGTTCTAAGTGAGCCCAATATTTAGAAAAAGCATATATTTTACGTTCTAATCATAGAAATAAATAAATTATTTTTGTTAATGTAACAATTTAACTTGCACACATCTATAAATT
>SGJC01000330.1:0-16224 GCA_009887335.1 Henneguya salminicola | reverse complement strand
TCAGTATTTCTCGAATTTATTTTCGAACGATTATTATTGTGGTTTGAAGAAAATTGCGACCATTATGATTGTGCGCATGATATTTCCACAGTAAAATTAATATCGCTAAATTTATTAATATTAACTCGGTATATAACATAAAGATCGATTCTTTTATTTTAAATTTCAAATAACATTCTTATTTGAAATTATCTTAATAAAAATTATTAAGAATTGTAAATCAAAATGAATATTCGTCATGCGTGGTACACTATTTTAAGAAATTGCAACTTTTTTTTTCGGGTCTACGATTTTTATTCAATGATACTATTTCCCTATTGGATGACAGCATTAAGTGAAGCGGCCAGATATTTTTATGAGAGTAATCTTTAACAGTTATTATTCTGTTGTTTTAATTTATTATAATTTTTTTAAAGGATTTAACAAAATATGAGTTAAATACCTTTATAGTTTTAAGATATATTCAGTTCTCAAATTTAGCTGAAAGGTTTAAATCATTATTCATTCTATTTATACATTTAAATGTAAATGTACTTGTAAAAATTAAAAAGGTGAAAAAAAGTTAATGAATTATTCCATATTTATTTTAATATTAAAAGGATATATTCGAAAACTTTGAATGAGATTCTTTTACATTTAATTATGGTGAACGAAATATTGATGCAGAATATCCCAATTAATTTTATTTAATAAAGTTTTATTTAAAAAAGACACCCAGTATCATGGAGCTGAATAATGAAGAAGTTATGGCGATATTAATTAGTAAAAAAAAATATTCACACTCTAAATATTTCAGATCTGTCAAGGAGGTAAATAATTTCTTATTTTAATATAAGAGCAAAGTAGGTAGACTCACATAAAAGCACTTATCATCTACTATTTGATCTGCTAATGCCAAATGATCCACGAATCAATAAACCAATTTAGCTTTTAATCTTCCAAAATTAGCTTTATTTTATTTAAAATTTTATTCTCTTATCAATATTTTGATTTTATAATAAAATAAATACTATTATCCTATTCAAAATAAAATTAATAAGTCAGATCAATTTCTTATTTATGCCCCAATAGAACAATTTTATTCTTGAAAATGCTGCCGACTCAGAAATCTCAGTTCCCCTTATGAAAAAGAACAAGAAACAATCGTGCTCCTCGTATAATACGAAGTCAACAATCAACCATAGACATGCATATTCTGCCATAATGAAAACATTTATAGAATAATCTGAATGCTACGCAAAAAACCGTACCAAAAAAAACTGTCAAATTAATATATATCTGTTTTTTCAATATAAAAAATTCACAAAAATTGTATGTTAGAACTTGGTTATATTTGTCTCAAAGGAATTAAGCCACTCAGTTCACTTTTCTAATGTGAATTTCTAGTACCAATATTAATGCTCAGGTTTTTTATTTCTTCGTCGTTTAGTTGGGATAGTTTATTTGGAAGACATCGTAAAAGTTGGAGAGAGTATTATCTATGAAAAAGACGAGCAAGAAAAAGTCAAATATACTAGATACCATTGGATGGACAGGGTTTGATTATTTGGAGGAGTCCAAAGAACTCTAGACTGTCGCCTTTTTTTTGTTGGGGAGTCCCCTGAAAGAAACGCTGAAACACTAGCGGCCATCATTCAAACCTATGTAAGGGAAGGCTTGAAAATCAATGCAGATTATTCCCAATCTAACTCAAATGTTAATAATTATTCCACCCATAGAACGGGAAACCACTCCGAAAAGTATGCGAATCCAATAACAGGAGCCTGCACAACTGCTACAAGAGTACATAAGGCGCCTTTAAATATAAAATATTGGAAAAGAACAGAACAAATTATCTACATTCTGAAGGATAGATCGAAAGGTATCTTCTTGAGGATTTTCTTTGAGAATTTCTGTGGCTGAGAAAAAATTATTGTAGTTATGAACGGGATAGATAAAGGCGCTGAATAAGGTGCAGCATGTATAAGAATAAGTAAAAAATATCAAGAGTTTGCTCTTTTATCCAAATATTATGTCCGTGTGCCTGTCGTGCAATGAAAAATAAGTGTTTTAGATAAAAAAAATACGTTTTTAAAATAATTTATATTTTTAATTTTTATGATTATTCATTTTACAAAAGAGATAGTATTTTCTGTACAATATACAATTTGTATGACAATTCATAGAATGTAAAAGATCATAAATACAGGATAATTAATGAATTACTGAGGAAGGGAATCCTGACTTTCGATAGATCCGGAAAGTATACTTTTTGCCAACCAACAAGACAAATTACAGACAGTTCATGCCCAATCACTCCGCCTGTGCTTCCTTTAATTCCATCGGATAACTTATTGTAAAAAATCCATCTATAATTTCAACGAGAAATAAATCACCATTTCACTCTCCTTTTAAACGCGTCCAATTTGATCGTTTATTTTTCAATTATTTCAATTTTTTTAGGCAAAATCAAAGATTTCTTTCCTAATATGGCGGTGTCGAAAATACTAAAAAACTGTTTAAAGTATTTCCTCACAAATGACGGCTAAATATTCTTAACTGATGTAGCTATCTATATTTTTCTTAAAACTTAAATCCTATCTTTTTAATTTTTTTAATACTTTCTTACTCTTGAATAATAAGACGATATAAGCCTTTTCTTCGTGTTTGGTATTGATTAAAAGTAAAACCCTTAACATGCACATGGTGTGTTGTTGACAGTTAGAAAAATTACAGAGATTAGATTTCTCTATGCTCGTGGGATTTAAAAAAATATTTTAAAAGAACTTTCATACATTCCTGTAAATATTCCATTGACAAATATCGCGTATTTCCTCCACTTTTCGCCGGGTGTATGCAGCTGTAATTAAAGCTCTATCCAATCATGACTTTGTTAGGATAACGAGACTACTAGATTACTTTTAGAAATGCAAGGTGTAATTGCATTTGTCTAAGCTAACCATTTATTCCAGCATATAAAGAGTTTTAAATACAATTGGGTGAGAAAGGTTTGAAATTCGAATTCAGAGGTGTTTTTGATTATCTTAAGACTCATAGAATCAGTTCAAGAGTACTTGTGGTACTATATCTCAAATGAGTATAAAGTCGAAGCAAGACATAATGTTTTATCAATCAGAGTTAAAGGCAATCCCTAAAACGTATTAAATTTTACAGTTTAATTGCAAAAATAAATAAGTCATGCTGATGCTAAAATCGCTAAAATTTATGCGACAAACGTAACCCAGTAAAGATTGATATGCATTTAAACCAATTCGTAGATTCTTTAACCAATTTAAAATCTTTGTAAAATGTAAACCTTCCCATTTCTGTCACAAGGCATTTATTATATTTTTTATTAAAGTTTTGCTTGTAGATGCCTGATTCCTTTTTCCTCCAAATAAATTTTTTTATACTTTTTCAACTACAATTTAATCCCATTATAAATTTTGGAATAAGTGAGAAATGTTTAAAGTGGTTGCAATTAAAGTGTATCTTATTCAAATATTAACATAAATAAATAGTATTAAGATTAATTAATTTTAAATAATAAAAATACATGCGCAAATGCGCAAATTTGACTCATTTTATTATTTTAAAGAAATTGTATAACATGACTGTAACAACAGAAATTGAAGAATATAAACCAATATAAATAGCCCATTAAGTTAAGATAAATTTTATGCTGCTCAATTGTTTAGTCTATAAATTTTGTTTCAAATAACAAAAAATTTCTATTACTCTTCGTTCAAAGATATTAATGACTCTCTTACTAGTATTTATATGCTAAAAGTACCATATATACATTTTATATTAAATACAAAAATAAGAATTTAATGCTAATTGTGTTTATGGTAAGCTTCTTTCGTTACTTAACAAGATATCATTCGTGATTTGAAAACTACATTTTTTACTTGAATGTTTGCATAGCCTAATCGAATTATATCTTCGCTCTTAACATTTAAAGTCATTCGCCTTAATACTAATCTGAATGGCTGGATTTTAGAAAACTATAAACTTTACTTTTGACTCAATGCTAACATCCCAAAACCCGGTCGATTTTAGTTCAGCTAACCGGTTCTAATCCCTGATATCTTGAGAATAACAAATCCAGGGATAAAAACAAAATAATAGGTGTGAGAAAATCAAGTCGTATGTTAATATAGTATAACTCTCTAAATTGTTTCAAAAAAAATATTATAATGGCAATAAATGTACACGTAAAAAACTCAGTTGTAATAATCAATAGATATGACGAAAAATCTTAATATTTTATAGCTGATTGAAACATTATAAACACGTTCTTTAATTCATCAATCAAAATATTGAAAAATATGGAAGAAGGAAAATTTTTATAAATGTTAAACAATACCAAGGAATCTATTTTAGTCTTTTCTTTAAGGCGTTTTATAAAAAAATTTATCGAAGGGGTTAAAAAACACACAAAGATTATTTGAAGCATCTTTTTTTAAAGCAAACTATAGAAGGCGAAATGTAAAGAAGTGAGAATGTAACTGAAAATAAAAAAACACGATACCTATCTAAATATTTGTATTAATTTATTATTAAATTTTTTGGATATTTCAAAATTATAAGATAAAATATCAGTTAACTATGTTATGAACGAGTGAAATATTAATATATATTGATGTGCTTTTTTTTAAATTACACAATAAGTTATATGGTACCAAAATGAAACACCCCCCAGGCATTTTATTTTATGGTTCATGATATATGATGATACAAAAATGCAAGAAAACAATTGATTGCTAAACTATGTTTAGAGTGAATAATATAAGCTAATGTGAGACAAAAATAAGCAATGATTAGTGAGATGGTTTTTGGCGATCTCGAGGATAGAATTCATCAAGAACAGTTTGAGGAATTCGTTTGAGCATTTCTCTTGGGAAAATTCGAAGTAAATTCCATCCAATATCAAGAGATTCAAAAACAGTTCGATTTTCATAATTTCCTTGTGATATAAAATTCTTTTCAAATTTTTGCAAAAATTCAAGATAGAGAAGATCTTCAGATGTCAAAGCTTCTTCTCCAACCACAGCTTTCATTGCTTGCACATCTTTACCGATAGCATAATTAGCATAAAGTTGATTTGAAACATCGGCATGATCCCGTCTTGTAAGATTATCCCCAATTGCAGATTTCATTAAACGAGATAAAGAAGGTAATACATTTATAGGTGGGTAAATTTGACGATTATGCATTTGTCGATCGATGTAAATCTGACCTTCAGTAATAAAACCAGTTAAATCTGGGATTGGATGTGTTATATCATCATTTGGCATAGTAAGAATAGGAACTTGGGTAATAGAACCATTCCTGCCTTGAATTCTACCAGCTCGTTCGTATATTGTAGCCAAATCTGTATACATATATCCAGGAAATCCTCTACGACCAGGTACTTCTTCTCGGGCGGCAGATACTTCTCGTAATGCTTCAGCATATGAACTCATATCCGTCATAATTACAAGAACGTGTTTTTCGCATTGATATGCTAAAAATTCTGCTGTTGTTAAAGCTAGACGAGGAGTAATAATGCGTTCAATTGTTGGATCATTTGCAAGATTCAAAAAAAGACAAACATTTTCCATAGATCCATTTTCTTCAAAATCTTGTTTAAAATAACGAGCAGTTTCCATATTTACTCCCATTGCAGCAAAGACAATAGCAAAATTATCTGATGAAGATTCCGAAGAACCTTCAGGTTTGACCAATTGTGCTTGTCGAACAATTTGAGCAGCAATCTATTGTTAGAATATTAATTTACATCATTATGGGGCAATCCAGAAGCTGAAAATATAGGTATTTTTTGACCTCTTGCAATACTATTTTTGTTAAAACTTTTAAACTACTTACCTATTCATGGTATCAATTGCGGAAATTCCAGTTTGTATCATTTCTTCTGGATATATACGAGTTGCAGGATTAATAGCTTGACCTGAATATTAGAAAGAAAGAAATGCCCATTATATCAAGATAATCTTCAGCCCATACAGGAGGACCATTGTCAATCGCTTTACCGGAACCATTGAATATTCGACCTAAAAATTGAATTGTAATATTTAAAAAATTAATTTTTGTCTAAATCAATAGGATATTAACGTTTGACATTTGTTATTATATTTCTCTTTTCATCTATGTTAATATATAAATTATTAAATTGATTAGTACTTGGCTCGTAAATTTACCTTGACAAAATAAATATGTCAAGGGGAGCTAATTAACACCCGAGTTTATAAAGGCATAATAAAATAAGATATTTTTGAATTTTAGCCAGATTTTTGATTTTTCAACAATCGAGACTAATTTTTTAGGTTTAAAATTTTTAATTCACAAATAACGAATTCAAACTCTAGCCCTTTCTCATATATAACATTTATAGTAAAAAAAAGGTTTCTTTCAGTATGAAGTAAAAACCCAAAACTTAATACTTATGTGTAGAGAAAATAGTATGGCGTATTGAAAACCTTCGCACACTTCCATACACAAATTTTAACTCTGCCAGCCATTGGAATAATAAGTCTGTTAAGAAAAAAAAGTATTACAAATTATATGTATTTTTTTAAAAAAGTGTAATAACCTGATTGACAGTTATTAATTTTATCGGCTTTTTTCTTACGAATATTATAATTACTAAAAGAAAGGACTGTTGGAGAAGCCATGTGAGTAACCTACAGTACTATTATACTTACAATTCTTCCATCTCCCTGGGATGTTAACAGGAAAAAATGTTTGAAATTGATTGGTAAAATCTCGATATAAAACAAAATATTTTTGCCAAAATTAACAAAAGAAATTTTCTCTGGTAGACGTAGACTAAGGTTTTAAATTTAATAAAGCATTTATAAAAAAAAGCCCCGCAGGGAATTCTTGATTCTAAACTAATAAAATCGCTCTTAAATATAACACATTAATATATTTGAAAAACGTCAAACATTACAATAATGCATATAAAAAACAACACGATAAAATTTTTGCCAAACCATATTAAACAAAAAAATGATATTAATTTAGACTGTCTTCTGTGTTTGATTAAATAAAGATGGTAAAATTTTAAATAGAACATTGAATGAAAAGTTTGAAATTTATAATATTTCATGGTAGATTTAATTAATGAAGAGATAAAGCGGCATTTGATCTCTGTTGATGACATTTTAAATTTTACTTAATTTTTAATTCGTCGTCAATATAAGTTTTTGAACTTGTTAGAGAAATAAATAGCATTAAATGAAAAAAAAATAAGATTGATTAAGAAGGAAAGGAATTTGAAATTGCAAATTTAGAAATGCACAAAAACTTACCGAGCATATCTTCAGATACTGGTATACGAAGAATATCCCCCGAAAACTCACATGTTGTATATTTCGCATCAATTCCACTTGTTCCTTCAAAAACCTGATAAATGTAAATATAAAATACTTGAACAATGGCCTTTGAACCACTCACTTCAAGTACCTGACCATTACGAACTGTACCATCTGGCAGTGTTAAAGAAACGATTTCAGCATATTTTGGGAACTAATTATAAATTATTTAAAATACTTTAACATGATCAAGTATAACTAATGGTCCATTAACGCCAGAGACTGTTCGATACGCTAAATTTTAATTAAATATATTTACTAACTCTTGGTTGAGCAATATAGTCTCTTGTTACAGCTTGAGCATTTTCATAAAATGATGAAACTTTTGATGAAGTCATTTGTTAAAACAATTATCTAAGTCTATTTTTGAAGACTGTAAATTTTAACAAATCGTCGTGTTAAATCGTATAAACTCGAAGTTATGGAATTAATTAACGTACAAAATATTACTCATAATGATTTTCAACCGTATTCATGGAATGGAGGGTATTATTTCTTTTAAAAATACATTTAGATCTATTATAGCTATTTCTGGAGATAGTTACGTTGTATTGGCTTGTGATAATCGGATGAGTGAAGGTTATATTATTCATTCCAGGAATACTTCAAAAATTCAAAAATTGTCCAAATTTTATAAAATTATAATAGAACCGATAAGTTGTATATTGCTATTTGTGGTTTTCACGGTGACGCATCGGCATTTTTAAAGATTTTGGACATTAAGATAAAGGTAAATTAATTAATATAAATTTAGAATTATCAAAAAAATCATAAAAAAGTCATGAGGTTAATAAAGTTTAATAATTTAGTGTTACATCAGCTGCTCAGCTTATTAGTAATACTTTGTATAGTCATCGTTTTTTCCCTTATTACACTTATATAATTCTGGCTGGTATTGATGAACACGGTATTTAATCTTATCTGATGTTTTAGGAAAAGGGGCTGTGTTTAGTTACGATCCAGTTGGATCTTACGAACGAGTAACATGTCGAGCTTCAGGTTCAGGCGCTGCTATTATTCAACCCATTTTAGATAATCAAGTATAAAAAATATTTCAAACAAAATAAGATATCTTTAAAAAATCAAAACAATCCCCAGAGCTTTTTACACGATCCCCTAAGTGTAGCAAAGTTTGTTCATGACGTTTTTTGCAGCGCAACTGAACGTGATATTTATACAGGAGACAGTGGTACTTTAGTGATGTTGAATGCTGTTGAAGAAAAGGTGGAAGCATTTAACCTTCGCGCGGACTAATACTTATCATAGTTTGAAGCATTGTTCTTTGATTAATTTTCTATTTTTTTTAAATCGAATCAGTTTGAACATAATTGTAGCAAAAGGAGGCTGGGTTATTGAGTAAAGAAATGCAACACAATTGAAATTTCATACGGTCTCAGTTATTTTGCCGTTTAATTTATTTTAGGCGTGCGCCCAATAAATATAAAATAAATGTGATTGATTTAGACATAAGTGTAGTGCTCGAACTAAAAAAAACGAGCATGCGTGGTTCTATAAATACAATTTTTTTAAAAACAGATTAAAAGAATTAAGCTTTCGCCCCCAAATGCTTCATAGATTAATAATGCCACGAAACAACTCAAAAATTAAGTTTAAAGATTTTTTAATTGTTATTTTTACTTTCAGTAAGAAAGGGATTCATCTTCTAAAGGAGAGGCTCTCATAAACTCTGCAATGGACTCATGTATAATTTCTCGGTTTTTATTTTATTTTAATTCATTAAAATTTGGCTTTACATTAATGTTATATATGCTTAACGTGAATCGTGGCGACAGATGTAACTCTATCTAAGTTGTCGCTTGATTAACTGTAGAGCGTTAATGTCATTCTAAACTGAGAGAGTTATATGAATGCCCCATATCTCTTAAAATTATACTTCAGGATTCAATACATTGATGCATAGCTGGGATTGGAAATCCTGTTAATCGAAACCCGTATATTACCTCTCGGTCAACCGCCAATTCTAAAGTATGCATTTCTTCTTTATTTTTTTCTACCCTTTCAATTTTAAAGGTTTAAATATTCTGTTGATATTGGTTTATTTCTTTTCGTGCAGAGGCCTTCATTTTTTTGGTATATTTTGTCAAAGAATTTTTTATTTGTGTTGTTCCCTTCCACTCATTTAGTTTACTTCAAGTTTTTAGTCTAATTTTTCCAATTGTATCATACTCATACAGAATTTTTTTTATTAAAAATGAACCGAAAATATTATTTCGAAGCAAAATATTGATTTTTTTATTATCAAAAACATTCTATTATTTATAATTTTTTTCACAAATATCCAGTTATTCAAATTTCTATTCGTTTTTTCAACCTCTAATTGATAGCTTATTGTCAAAAGTATTGCAGCGCTTCGCGTTGTAACACAAGTTGTATATCTTTCCCAGATCCCTGTCACTTTTCGTCAACCAATATTTTTGCATATCGAGAATAAAAGCTGGTTAAGTTTGATCACCCATTTAGGACCATCGATTTGTGTTGAATGGTTGTAAAAATAAGAAAATTCTATGTCATTGCAAAATTGAAAAGAGAAGTCTGCAATATGCTCAACTAACTTCAGGTCATGCATTGTATTCTGCATTGATTGTTTCCTACAATGTTAAGATTTTGGTTTCATAAAAAGGCTTTGCCAATCATCTAGCACAAGTATATATTAGGGCCTTTAAAAAGATAATTCGGTCTGATATTTAAATATGAGACACATCGTCAACTTTTCGCATTAATATTTCTTTTTAAGTTTTTTTGTTTTACTTTTGATGATAGTAAATGCATTCTACTCTCGGTGCTATCATATCTTTCTTTAGGCACCAACGAATTGTATATGTAGTTGATAAATAAAATATATTATTTTAATTAATCATCATATATTTAATATTTAATATACTTCATTAAAGGTAGTTTATTATCTAAAAAGACTCTTACCCATTCATACTTTCAATTTGTATCTTTTATAGTGTCAAAATATTATTCAAATTGAATTATTAAATGAATCAGGTGGTAAATCTAGAACATTTGTGCTTTTATTTTTATTTAAAAGTTACTTATTTTCATGAAATATATTAGGAACTACAATTTTATTTATTTTCTGCCCAATTTAAATCGTGAGTTAATCTATCTTAATTAATTGCTTGCTTTTTTCATAATATTAATAATTATAACTGATTGCGCGCATGTCAATTACAACAAAATCACTTTCTAAGTTGAACGATCAATGCGCACTTGCTTTTAATATAAATCATTGCCTTTTTGTATTTTTCGCATTTTATTAATAAAATTTTCATTTTTATAGATTTCGCGCGTTTTTTAAAGGAAAAAAATAGAATTATGAATACAAGTAATTTCGCGCCTCCTTAAATTGACATTTAAGAAAAGTGTTTTAAATTCGATCTGAAAAAATATTAAAGGTACTCGACAGAATAAGATGATTCATGAGCATAATAATTTAAATTTAAAATCCTTAAAATTTAACATTTTAAATTAATATCAACTGTCCTTCTATTTGCAACTATAAAATTGTCACGGTAATTCCTAAATCACACGAATGAAAGCTATCGTACTCTTGTGAGGATTAAATGATTGATTTAATAACTTGACACAGAATCTATTGTACCATTACTTTATATATTCGTACCCCAAATTTACCTCTAAAATTATTATAAATATACATTTTTTAATCGAGTAATTTTCTTAATATAAAAAAAAATATATTGATATTGTGGGGTAAAATTGAATTATTAAATTTTTTTGTTGTTTAAAAATTGATTGCAATCAAGAATAAATTTTTTATAGTTAAATGACAAGTTTTTTAAAATATCCCAGGATCCTTTGGGATTGAATAGGAGATCCTCACCCTTCGAGGTTTTTTATTGGCATCTTTATAGATTCTTAAGACATCATCCTAATTTTGATTAAAAAGAGCGCGAAAAAGGATCAGGGAATAAGAACTTTGATAAATTTTCAAGTATTCTGTAAATTAAAAAAAAAAGATGGGAAATATAAATGGTTTTTGAAAAATCTACGCGCGAGTTCTATACAGAATTGTTTGTTCGAGTTTGACCATTACGTATTGGCTAATACACATTCCCTAATTCGTAAAAAATAAGCGAGAACTTTTTTTCGAATGCTTTGGAACTCTATCAATTCAATTAGTTTAAAAATAGCCAATCATTGGATCATTTAGTGGCGAGTTTCTTCTAAATAACAGCCATTTTTCTTGTATCAAATTATGCAACAGCATCACATTTTGAGGTGGAACGAGGACAATTGAAATTATAATTTTAATATAGACGATAAACTCTTTATTTAATCGATGAAAGAAAAGATAAAATTCACGGATAATGTTGAATTTTTGGGAGAAGAACCGACAAAGAGGATCATACCCCTTTCGTATGTGTGATAGTTGTAATTCTAATCAAATACCTCAAATAGCTTCAATCTCAAAATTAGAATCGACCGCTGAACAAAATATTGTATTTCAGTAGAATAATTAAGCATATTTAAATACGAAGCATGGTTTTTGTAATGAAAAAGAATATAAAGCGAATAAACTACTGCTACTTTAATGTGGATACAAACATAAATAGTATAAAGTATAAAAGAGAAGCGGTGCTGCTTTAAAAGTTCGGTCAGAATGCCGCTCTAACGCCAGCGGGGGAAATTTTAACTAAAGCTTTCAGTCAAACATTGTTATTCCTTGATAAATATCGTATTTATCGAAATACAAACAAACGATAATTTGATGGAGGCTGAGTAAGATTAGGAGGTATAAAGATTCCAAAGTAATTTGCTGGTTAACCCACTCTAAAGATCTTTTTTAGTTCTACGTATTCTTTGAATGGATCTCTTGAACGATTGGATTTAATTTATTTGTTGACTGATAAATTATAGAAAAATCAAATATTTTAACTGGCTAATTTATCGTTGATGATCTGTTATTTTGTGACATACATTTAACACGTTATCCTCCCATATGTTTGGAAATGATCATCTTCCACACAATAATCAAACAATTATTCATTTCAAGTAACATATTTTGTTCAGTAGCTTTCATCGTCTTATTTCCGAGTTTTTTTAACACATTTGTTTCAAAAATTTGCAGGCGATTATTCATTTATGCTTTTTGTATTATATGCTATTTCTAACAGTTATAATGGGAAATTGAAATAATATTTATTTTAAATATAAAATATATAATTTAATTGAAGAACATTATATTTTAAAATAATACTCTTGTCCCATCATGGTTTTAGAGGTAAATTCCCTAAATCTTTTTTTATATATATTCTGTTAAATGAGATAGAACCTTTTTCCTCTTGCATACTAACTCCTTTTGCGTCAAAAAAAATATCATTACAATAATCGAGCTTTAAGCCTCTATCCTGCTAAGCCAAGGTGCATTGTTCAACTCTCCATGAGACCACTTACTTTATGGTAATTATGAGGGTTGAAAAATATTCTATAATAATGCAGTAAGTTAATGTTTGTATTATTACTGGAAGTTTATGGTAAATAGGTTATAGCGGGTTGATAACGAGGGATAATTGATCAGTTAAGGTGTGGGGGTGGTAAGAACCAAGCTAGGGAGGAAGCGAAACACTTTTATTGGAATAAATTATAAATAAATGAAGTGCTCAGGAGGTTCCTAAACTTGGGCATTCTAAAATAAAAATAGAACATTTAACATATCCAATTGATAATTAGTCGATAAGAGTGTCAAAACTAATTTTTGTAGCTCACTTCTAGTCTTAATGGTATGAAAAATTAATGAAGCAATAGAAATAGGGCAGGATAGTTGAAACTGTAAATCATATATACGTTTCAAAACACAGTTATATTTTTACCGTTATTTTAAATAGAAAGGAGAGATGGTATTAATTTGATGCCGAATAGAGATAATATTTTGAAACCGAATATTTTTTAACGGGGCTTTTAATTATTGCCTGATTAAAACTTTTTAAATTCATTTGCTTCCATTAAAGATAATCCATTAAAATATTGGAAAAAATTGAAGCTGCTTAAAAAAAATACTCTAATTTGGAATTAGTTTGCCTGTATAAGAATAAAAATGTTTCCACAAAAACAATTTGAACCAGTTTGCATGATTGGCTATTTAATAATATAAACAAAGGCATAGTAAGGCTTATACATCTAATCAAAGGCTTTACATGGATTTTTAGGAATTTTTTAAAACATTGCACTTAATTGTAATGATTCCTGAAACCATAATAATATTATATATTTTTGAATTTCGGATTTTACCTTTTTTTTATTTGCAATTTCTATTTCCTCACATAAATTTGAAGGTTAAACTAGTTATTATGTTGCCTTTAAGAAGGTAATAATCCCCGTTTATTTTTATTCATTCTATAAATTAGTTCGTAATTAATCTTAATTCAAAACAAAATATACTTAAAAAGTAATTATGCATGAGGTTTTAATTGCAAAAAATATTTGAATGAGTTGATTTAATTGAATAAACTATAATCTTAACCATTACTTAAACAATTAGGAATCCCTGTGACTGTCATTTGCAGCTTGGAATAATGGTAACAACAAAAAATATAATGAATTCTATTTCAACCCATCTTATAAGCATACAAAATCTGAACGACCGCATCCATCATTCAATCCATAGTGATAGAAGTGAGTTGAACAAAAAAAGATGGAGAGCCAATATCGAAGAAGATATTTCAGTTTTTATTTATGTGTAAATTCTAAGAGTTACCAATTATGTATTGAATCACTGAAGGAAGTAATACTCAATCTGATTATTTCCAAAGAGATTTCTTGTAAATTTTTGCTTGTTTTATTATTTATAAGCATCCTCCAATGGTCCTGTTATAGATTTAAGCATTCCTTCGAAGGATATCACAGTATTATTCAATTTAATTTGAATTTCAGAGAGAAATATTAAAAGAGAATTGTCTCACGGAGGCTAATATTGCGTCCACACCTGTCATTAATAAAATTAAAGAATTTCCCAATATATATAACCTTGTATGCCCTATGACCATAAATCAAAACAACCGAACATGTTTACCCACCAAAGAAGATTCCAACGTAAAGAATAAACTCGAAAAAAATACTAATTTGAGTAGCTTATACTATTTATTTTAGTTATTTCAATAGAAGAAGATGAAATGCCACCTCTATATTTCCCACAGCCTAAACAAAGCAGAAAGAGAGGAATGAAAAAACTAAATATAAATAAAAGTGTAAGAAAAGAGAATCCTAATCTAAACATCAAAGAAAAACTTACGATAAACAATATAAAACCAGGAACATCCTTATTATTTAAAAAACGGCTTTCGAAACAATTAAAATATGAATTAAATAACATCATCGAATTGCACGATGGCAATTTAAATTGTTTAGATTGGATAAACGTAATAGAAAATAGTAATGAAATCGAAGAAAAGTAAAACTATCATAAACATATTTATTAGAGATATGCTGGATAAAATATGTGAGATTAATTCGGATATTCTGCAGGAGTGTTTAAGAGAAATTTTTGATAATATCACCAATATACATGACGAAAATGAATACATCCATGATAAATTTATCAATAAAAGTCGAGAAATGAGTGATTTGTATTTAATAGGAAATTTCACCTCCAACGAAAAAAAAATTTATTTTTCCTATCTCCAAATGTTGTGCTACTCTCACGATAAAACTTTATTTATGGCAAAATATGATGAATTTTTTGAAAACATTCTCAAAGAAATAACAAATGAATTATTTCAAGATGATCCATATTATGTAGATTTTCCAGTTTCTCTAAATAAATTTAAAACCCATAATCAAAAAATCAGTTTGAATGAGGCCTTTCTACTTCTTGGGATAACGGAAAATTATAAACCTACGGTCGACTATGAAATGGCGACTAACAAAATAATGCACTTAGAATGCAAAAACAACGAAATTGCATCTTTTAATTTCTACCATGAAGAATTTGAAATATTAAATCAGGTAATAAATCTTTTACAAATTTTAAGTGTGTTGAATTCCTATATGAAATATTTATAAAAAAAATCTGCCTATGTATCTATGTGGGAAAGTATCTGAATGCAAGTACTCGAACTGAACTATAGAATAGATTTTATCTTTAATTGATATTTTTCTTTGATTATATGTAATGAACGAAGCCTCCAATTATGAAATTTTTTTTTTACATAAAAATACAGATTTAACTGATGTATTTTTATCATTTAAACGTTGGGTCGCGTTAAATATCAAATATTACAAACATTAGAATTTATTAATCAAAATATTTAACCATAAAATAAGATCCTGAAGAGCTGCGTGGTGTTAAAATCGATTAAACTCTGAGGTTTATAGTTATTGAAAATCAGATTTCTCCGAGAAAAGAAAAAAGTCTTTATTAAATCCTTATTAATTTCAAATGATGATTAAATCTACATAAATTAGATATAAGGTTTCTAAGTGTGTAATAATTTCTTATGATTAGATTAAGAACCTTAATTTTATAATTATTTTATTGAAAACAAAAAAACAAGATATAGTTAAGGGGTAACATATTTGCAATGATTGATTAATTCTTATTTAAATCTTCACGATCTTAAAAACAAGAAAATGACTGGAGTTTAAAAAATATTCTTTATAAAAAATTGTTAGAAAATATAACCTATTTTCATACATGCGTTTATTCAAATTCTCATTTTTAAATTCGGCATTAAAGTATGAAAAGTGAAGTGTTTATTAAACTTATATCCACAGTGATTTTCGTTTTTTTAAAGCTTTTCGAATAATTATGTGTCGGGTAAAAATTAACAATATATATTCTTAGAGGATTGGAGTATATTCTTTTTCATGTATTCATATTTTT
>SGJC01000329.1:0-16242 GCA_009887335.1 Henneguya salminicola | reverse complement strand
TTTTTTTTATGTGCCTGGGCGCGTTCATACATCATAAATAAATATGCCGGTTTCATTTATTTTACATTTTTTGTAGAGCGCAAAATTTGAGTTCAAAGAGCAATGAATTTACAATTATATCTTACTAGTTCTCTTAGTAGTTTAATTGTTATCATTATCAACATTTTGAAATTAGGGGTAAAAACATTGTATGATATATTTTATATAAATATATTTCAATATTCCTATAAATTTATTAAATTTTCATAAAATTTCGATATAAGCGTGTCGTTTATGCCTCTCAGGTCAAGAATAGCATCCATCGCTATTCAAGGGGCGAGACGCAGAATCATAAATTCAAAATAAAAGAGTTTATTTATATAAATATTTCAGATGGATTTGTGTGTAATATTTAAAAAATACCTGTTTAAAATAATTAAATAATACAGGGAATAGCCTACATTTAAATAAAATATTTTCAGTAAGAAATGTAATAATAAAAATAAATATAAAAGGCTAATATTTGATTAATAATGCAAGAAAAATGAAAACATTCTGAGTGAAAGGGTCTTTTATTTTGTCTGCAATTTAAATGAACGCCCGAATTCGATTTTATATCCAAAAGATTAACTTTTATAGAAAATGTTTTTCAATAAAACGAATATTTCTTGCCGCATGGACTTTTTCTTATCTTTTATGTGACCATTGGCAAACTCCTGAAAATCGTCGACTCTTTTATTTTAAAATTCCCTAACTATCATAAAAGACCATGGTATTATTTTAATTGAATTCACCAGCCCTGGTTTGACGTAGAAGCCTGAAGCTTAGTTTATCTCTTTAAAGAGAAACGATGTTATCTACTGCACTAAAATGTTCAATACACAAAAATATAAATTGAAATTATTATTAAATTTTTGTATTTTTGATCAAATTCAAACGATTTTATAAGAATCATCCCAATATTATAATTCTTCCATATGGGAATATTAACTCAATTTCTTTGATTATTTTAAATGAGAAAAATGATTTTATAATCAAAAATTCAAAGAATTCCTCAAAAACGCAGATAACATTCTAACACTACCATTTTATTGGATCCGGGGATTTTCGTCGATAACTAATATCATTTAAACATATATTCTTCTCATATACTGATGTGTTTCATATAATTGATTAAATATTTTAAAATGAAAATAAAATAATTCTGAAAAAAAATATAATAAATAGCGAAACACATAATTTGCGTGTACGAGCTTTCCGCGAATATTTATTCAAATGCAGTCTAAAAATATGATATTTTACATGTTGTATAATTTTATTTTTGATTTAGATAGAATTATATATTTATTAATATGTTAGTTTTATCTAGATTTTTAAGATCAAGCTTTTAAGATTTAATTTCAAATCTTAAAAATTTTACCCTTAAGCAAAAACTAGCCCTGTCTGTCAAAACTTTAGTCAAGCCAATTTTTTCAAATTTTTGCAGTTAAAAATAAAATCATCCTAAGAAAATAACATGTTTTCTTACCTGAACTTCATATACCGAATAGACAATTAAGTTGATAAAGTTACCTGGTGTGCATAAAAAAGCACTGTAAAACATCTATAAAAACGAATAAAAAACCATTAAAAAGTCAGAGACGGATTCTAATTATTCTCCGAATGCGGAGGATATCTTCAAAAGAATTTGTTAAATTTTGTTCGGCATCATTCCCAGATAGCTGTCCTAAATCCAAATTTTAATCACTTAAAATAAATAGGCAAAAAGGGAGATTAACGCAATATTATCAATTTTCTTTGCCCGTTAATTTATCTTCCCTTGTCAACTCAGGTGCATAAAAATGTTCCCATTAAGGAAAGAAATTTTTTATTAATGGGGTTGAAGGTACTTTTACATGTTGTTTTCTAATATTTTCTACTCAAAGACACCCAAACGCTTTATCATATTCAGACAATATTTTTTTTGACTCAACATTCCAAGCCATACCTTGATAATTTTATCAACTATTTTTTTATTAATGCCCTTACTCAACCGATAATTATTCATTGCGTACATGTTTAAGGGGTAACAACAGCAGTTAATCTTATAGAAGAATTAATGAAAAAAAAGTTGTATAAAGGCTACAATTAGTATGGCCAATTTTGAGCAGACTCCTATAAGTGAGTTTCACTACATTTATCACAATGTCGCCCCAACTATTGTTATTTTTCATTTTTACAAATGTAGTTGGAGATGCATTAAACACCCATGAACGTATATAATAACAACAAACAAGCTCGAATTTATGCTAAAAAAATTTCTGCGCCAGTATTTGTTGAGGAAACACTCATTTTGGTTTATTAAGATCTTGTTGAGGCTGAAATTGATAAAGTAGTCTTAGAATAATCTTTTAGACTGATCAATACTATTATAATGATACCTTATAGGACGATTTTATATAGAAAGTAGATCCAGACCTTTATTTCTACACAATATAGATGCGTTTCGAATGGTTTACACTGTTAAAATAATTGTGTTAAAGTATGTTCTTGAGCCTGTTTGAATGGTAGACTTCCATCCTCCAAATGTATATAAATTCATCTATTTCCTTAAAAATATTAATCTATAATCGACGTAAAATTAGATCGAGTGGTTAGTGGATTAGCAAATAATATTACTCGCAAAGTAGCTTATCACCAGATGAACAAACAACTATTAAATTGTGTTGAACTTTTAGAAAATCTTCCTCCTTTAGCCTTTAGAATACATCTGACTCATTTCTTACACTCTGTCCATTTTAATTTATCTAATATAAGGATACGGCGCGGGCGGTTTAATATACTATTTAACTAATAATTAACACTCTCTGGAAGAAAGTTGAATAATTACGGGCCAATATATCTTAATTTAGCAGTTTTTTGATGAAATTATATTTTTAATTAATTTGTTGATTTAAATGGACAAAAAGTTTTTTACTCTTCATAGTAATTTATATAAAAGAAACTATAGAATAACTCAATTAAAACATACAGAAAATATTGAGGATTTTATTTTATAGGTGGAATTTTTATGTAAATATGATATAAATATTTACCAGATAATGTATTTATCATTTACTTGATAAAATATATCTTCTTTATTAAAATTATAATTTGACTTATGAACAGGGTTGAGGAAATAATCGGATATAAGTTTAAAATACCCAGTGTTATTTTTAAACTCTCTTTTTACAAGAATCAATCAAAATACACAATAAAATAAATTTTAGTTTGAATTATCAATTAAAATGAAAATAACCACACCCTCTGTGCTGTAAGTCTCAAAGAATTACTCAAAGACGAATAAATATATTAAGGGCACTAAAATATCTTTCATCGTTTTATTAATACTTTTTCATCCGTTTTTTTTAGTGCAATGTAGTAAAAATTAACAAAAAACAAGAATTCAATACTTAGGCTATTGAAAAATTTCCTAAAACAATACTGCAGTTTTATATTAGCTATCAATGATCCAATGTTTTTGAGCTAGTATAGACCGTCAATAAAATACTGGTGTAAAATCAAACTGAAGCAATATTAATTTATTTTATAAGAAAAAGGACTTTTTTTTAATGTTCATTCGTATATTTTTATCCTCATTAATTTTCAAGAATTTCTTGTATTTTTAAAAACTCGAAAATTACGTGAACTCTAAATATTTACATCTTGATAAATAAAATGCTAAAATACGATTGGCCTGCTTTAGAAATGCTAAAATAACCGTTCTCATAAATTTTAAAACTTAATATTTAACAATTACATCAAGTATGAAAACGAAAAATACCGTGAATAAAAAAAGGCCTTTGCGTGTAAGCTTGATTAAAAAAATACTAGTACTACTAATTGTTTTTGCGCAATCCACAATAAATCTTATAGTCTACCCTATGACTTAAACTATGTTACTATTTTTTATTATTCAATTACCATAGGATAAATATTTTTAATCAGTGTGTTATGGATAATAAAAGATTTTGAGAGCTTTTGATAAAAACAAACCATGTGGCAAGGGAGACTGAGTAATCTGATAAATAATTGTTAATTTACAAGAATTTTGTTTTATATTAAGTCAAAACAATATTTTGTAAGCTTATAATAATATCTATATTATAAAAATTAATAGAACTCCCTAAACTCACAGCGCTAAGCTTTCCCCCTAAAAATATATGAAAGTGGACAAAAGCGGTACACTCTAAACCGATGTACAAATGTCGCAATACTTTTACCTTGATATTTTGTATGATTTATAAATCTTTTATGGCATAAAAAAGTAATTTTAAATACTTTTTGTGTGATTAAATGTATTTTTACTTTTATTTGTAAAAATAGTAAAAGACTACAAAAACTTGAAGATATTATTCATTTAATCACGTGAGTAAAAAAATCATTTCGAGCAATTAAAATTAATCACTCTAATATTTTTTATTGAAGAGAAAACATTTTTGTACCCACATTCATCCAATAGTCGCTTTATGTGCCTGCATATCTCTAATGGAATACTTTTTCGTTTTACATCTAATTTTTCCTTTATTTTTAGCCTGATTAGCATTTTCAAACGTTTTAATAATGCTTTCGAGAATATAAAATAAAAGTCTCAAATTGTCTTAACATTCTTTTTGAGGGAGTCAATTTTCAAATTTTTGGATAGTTTTCAACCAAGTATCGAGCAAAATATTTTTATTATTATACGATCTATCTATTCTTGTAAAATTTTCTCTCCTTTAATTGTGTTTTTGTATCAATCACAACCATAATATTGTCAAATATATATTATCAATAAATTAAATATCTCAAATGTTTACAATAACGTACAAATATAGATCTCTGACACACCCCCACTTTACTACAGGGGGCAGTAGTGCAAAAATTTTTATATATTAAATTAAAAAATATTTAGTGGAGTGTGATTGAACTGTAACCCCTGCAAGAGGCAAAATAGATTGCATAATATAATAAGTGTGATTCATAAAAGGTAAATTTTTATCCTCGTGGTTTTGAATTTAAATGCATATATTTTAATCTACTAGTCTTTTATAAATTTTAATTTTATTTTTGTATAGATTAAAACTGGCGTAATATATTAAAATAAAAAAATTAAGTACCAATTTTGATAAAAATATTCATTTTATTTTACGAAATTACAGTGAAAATAAATACATTTATCAAGATAGGATATTTTTTAACATTAAATATAACATAAATCATAAAATTTAAAAAGTACGCACGCTGAAATTACTTACTTGCAATAATGATATTACGCTGAAAAACATAAAAATTTGCCATATAAACGAATAAGATTTAGAGACATTTTATTCATGTTTAATGTCAAGTCAATTCTGAGGAATAATATAAAATTATTATAACAATAAGGTAGTCTATATATTTCCAGTTATTTAGGCTTATGTGTTTCTATTTTCGCCCTACATTTCGTTAAAGAATCCCTAATTAATTCTATTTATTTATGGTGGGAACTGTATTTTTGAGAGAGATTCTTAAAAATTTTTGTTATGAATGATAATTTAATTAGTAAAGCCTTTGATGATAAATTTTGGTATTATCCTGTACCCTCAAACTTATACGTATATATAGTAGAACATGTCTCTTCCTTAATCTCAGGAGAGTTTACTCACATCTCTTCGCCTAGAATTATATTAAACCGTCGTAACTTTTACCTGCATTTCGTTCCCTGGTCTGTAACATACAGACTGCTTTACCATCTTTTTTCGGTCGTACTTTCTTTTGATCAAAAAGGCCATGTAGTTCTTTACAATTTTCATATTTTTCACCAATCCCCAATTATTTTTATATATATTTTCAAGGCATTAGGAACATAAAGCTCTCATTTAAGAAATTCAATCGATCTCTCTACCCTATTAAAAGAGTCAATATCACAAAATACAAAACTACGAATAACCCTCTAAAAATAAATGTATCAACACAAGTATCTGAAAGATAAAAAATATGGTTTTCTTAAAAACCACATCTGGCATACGAACCTTTATCCTTTATCTCATTGAATATCTAAAATCCACCTTTTCCTATATTTCTTTGAGGTATCACTACTCCGAGTTATTGGCGGCGTTCAAATATTTTCAATGCCTATATCATAGTATTCTCTTCAATATACAAAAGTTTAAATTGATTAATTACTATATTTCAAAAAGATTTTTTAGTTTCAAATTCAAAAATAGAATGAGCGATATTTTTATTAACTTCTACTAATTTTATAATATAGAGTAAACAATATATTTTATCGCGCAAGGTTTTTGACGTAAAATTATTCAGGCATTTTTAAACCTTATTAAGTTGTTCAGTTTTTATTCATAATAGCTTTTTTTCAATTTTTTATTGCTTGATTTTATTAATTTAAGATTCATAATTACTATGTTATTAATCGATGCTAGAAACCTCATTATGTACGGAAAATATATATTTTGAGATATAAGTGTACCCTAATAGGTATTTGTCGCAGAAATATTGTTCGCAATATTTTCACATTATGGGTGAATTGCACCCTAGTTCGACCTTATGCATCATTTATTTGATATATTAAAAAATGATGTAATATTCGATGAATGGGATATAAAAGAAAAATACATGAGAAAACTAGTTAAAATATCCGAACACATGAATTTATCATTTTTAATTTCCTCTTTCTTGCGTTTTTTCATATTTCCATGAATAAATAACCTAAATATTTTGCATACACCTGAGTATAAATATTTATTTTGATATAAAAATAATTGTGCTCCTGTTATCAACGTCACGCTTGGAGTGCTTTTATTCTTACAAAGTTAGGCAAATTCAATTAATTTTCCGTTTTTTTTTAATATTTGTGCGCAATCCCAATTTTTTTCATTTAACTTACACCTAATTATGGGTTTTTTTACTTATTTTATTAAATTATTCTCTATAATATAGACAGTCTTAAAATTTTCGGGCATGAATAAAAAAGCATGAGCACTTGAATAGTATTATCATACTGCCGTTTTTAGCAGTTCGAAACATTATTAGTTTTTTTAATAGTTAAATTTAAAAATATAAACATTATATTTCATTTATAATAAAAATACCAATCATAATTATTAAGAATTATATTATCGATTCGTTCAATTCCCTGAAAAAAAAATTAAATCACTCAAATATTATGAGATTTTCTCCAATGTTTTAATACTAAATATCCTTTTTTTGGGATATGGGATAATGCCCCCCTATTTTTATTTCTTAAGTGAAAATAATTTAATTAACTAACACGTATTTCTTCACATTTTCGCATGCAGATTCCCAGATCCGCTAACCATAAAATATTATCTCCGTTAGATTCGTGATATAATGAATAAATAACATAAAGAATGATGTATATTGTGGTCTACCTGCCTGCCTAGTCCTGAATTTTGTTTAAATTGTTATTTTATTTTCAGTATAATTACAATAAGAATAGTAGTGGGGTATGTGGGTTGCCCCATACAGTGCCAAAATCTAAAAAATCCCTACCTCAGATCAAAAATAGAGCAGCTCTACCCTCTAGGATTCGTTTCTCAAAAATTAAAATCTCCTCAAATTTGTTATCTTTATAGCGGGAATAAAAAAACTAATTATAACTATCAAAGTAGGGAAGAAAGGGGTTGAATTTAGATAAATTATTGCACAAAATATGCTGATGAAATTAGTTTTCAAATTAAATTTAATCAAAAAAACATAATAAGTTTGGCATCGAACGTTTTGAAAGTTCCCTCTGAATATTTATCAAATATTTATGGCCGTAATTTGCCTGTAAAAGCTACCTATAATATAAAATAAGCTAGAACAAAGGGCATCACCTTTCCTCATTCAAAATTAAGATGTTGACGAATTACACTATTAATTTATATATTAAAAATTTCCCTAATATTTTCAGAAAAATCTATGGCCCCGTAATTGTTATAAAAATTGGAAAATCAATACATGTCAAAAGAACCTCATGTAATGCAAAATATTTATAGAATTGAGGTCAGCATATAACACACTAACATTATATATTGAAACCTTGAAGAAAATACTACATACACGAGCATTTAGGTTGCAAACAGTAAATTAGAACCATATAATAGTTTAACATGAAATTTAGCACACATAAGAAACATTGTTTCTTTAATTTGTATTCTAACCGATTATATAGCCCTACAGACAAACAAACGCTAGAAATAGAATGATTCGTTCAATGTAAAAAATGATAAAACGTGGCATTTCTATGCATTGGTGAATTAATATTTACAAAAAACTCCCAACAGCCATCTGAATTTATTAATTAGCAAACTCAAAACATTAGTTTGTGTTGTTAGAACATTTCAAATCAATCAATTCATATTATAATAAGCATAATATTATTAATTCTAATCAACTGCCCGCGTTTAATTGTTTTTTTAATGTGCCACCCTTTCTCTATGAAGAATGATATCATAATTAAACATAAATAATAACTAGTTGAGACACCAGGGTGTCTCTACTTATTATTTCGAGAAACACCAGCCAAACCTGTTTAATTCGACATATTTTCTATAAAAATTAAATATCGTTTGTAAATTTTGTAAACCTAAAATATTATTATTTATCCCCATCCAATAAAAAGATATATATTTTTAAAAACTAACCCCTTTACTGAAAATAACATTTAAAATAATTTTCAAAATGAAGTATATCATTTTAGTTGCTTCAGAATAAAATTTGATTTTTCTGAGTAATTTTTGCTTATCAAATTTGATATCTTTTATTGATATAAAATTTAACAAGTATATAAGTTTAAAAATATAATTTAAAAAAATAAACCAAAATTTATTAAAGTTGATTTGAAAAAAAAAATGAATTTTTTTTATGCTATCAATAATCTAGGTCGCGGCGTTCAGTTTATCAGTTTTACTTTATTTAAACATAAATATCTTTTAAAACAATATAAATGGGAAAATATTCATTATGAAGTCTCTTGCTTATATTTAAGTAAGAAGAATTAGAAAGCATTTATTTAACGTTTTTGATTTTCTCAGCCACGGCTTAATCTTAATCTGCTCCACAAACTAAATTTTGCACTATTCTTTGCATATATGTGTTTTTTTACTTAAAAAATAACAATAAGCCATATTGATCCAGCAAAAATTATATTTATCTTGCATTTTGTCGAAAAAACAAGCTTTTTACATCAATTCACTTGCTACTTATTTTTTTCAGATCTTCTTCAGAACATATCCACTGAATAAAACGATCAGGGGGTCGTTACAGTGTAGAGTTTTTATAGCGGCGTGCCTTTAAATTTTTACTCTGAGCGTTTAAGTAATAAAAAGGAGCATACGGAATTGCACAAATAATTTTTTTTAAGGCGCGAAAATTGTTTTTGAAAGCCAGCATGAGCAGAAGCAAATATTAAAAAATCGATTGCCCATGCTCGAGTATTTATTTATCAACTTTAATCGGTATTAATTAAATATTATGGTAGATTTGCAATTTCTCTTTGTATAACACTTTGAATAAAAAAAACAATACTTGCATATATGTATGAAGCTAGAATATAAAATAATTAAAAAAAGAATTGATCTTAATAAAAAAAAATATTAATTCTAATACTAAAGCTGACTGCTCAATGATAGCATAACACAGTTCGTCGTATTTTAAGATACCTATAATTAGGGAATAACTACTGGAAAAGTTGGATGAAGCTATCTGCGCAATAGTTTTGCTATGGCATAGGAACGATAACCTGAAAATTGAAACAAATAGTTAACGTTGGGACAGTAGAATAACCAGTATAAGTATTACAGGTGTAATTTTAAATGAGGAAATGGTCGTTCTTAATGTTTTTACAGTAATGTCGTTTATCATATATCCCCACCTAAGTCCCATCTCCCATCGATTTTTAGTAATTTCCGCAAATGAAAAATTATGTTTATAATTAGGTATTATCAAAAACCGTCTTTTAAATTAACTGGTATATAAATTCTGTAATAGTACGTCCACAAAACATTTTCAATGATTCAATTATAAATGCCATATATATGTATAGAAATTGCTCAAATATTATAATATTTATGGGTATTATTAATTATGCTCTAGATATTCCAAAAAAACCTCAAGACCAAATATCTCATGTATCATAAAAAATTCAAGGTTATTACTTGAGCAGGAAGAAATTCAGGTACCGATGGTATGAAATCATAATGCAGTTTATAATATACGCATCAATCGAGATGCGATTCACAATAAATTTTTGGCGATGCTAAATAATTCTTCTTAAGTCCCTTATTTAAAAGGGAAATGTATTACGTGTTCTAAAAATCTGCTAGGCGTGCTTTCAAATGGTTAATTTATTTTAGGGAAAGAGATATTTAAAATTATTTTTAAAAGAATAAAAAATAGAAATTCTAAATTGGAGAGGAAGATAAGCTAATCGTTAGAAACCTATGGCGAATAATTTCATAAATTGTTCTCAAGTAAAATTTTACGATTTAACTGTACCTTTAAGATTCTGAAGAATTGGAATATTATTTGGCATTTTGTTAAACAAATTTTTATGTTATTTCCTTATTGAATTACTTATGCTGTGATTTCTTGTTTCTATTCAATTTACGCACAATTTTCCACAAAAAAAATCTTAAAATAATTCAAATGATTTGGCATGAAAAAATGTCCGTTCATTCAGATTTAACTAGGTATGGCAAGATATAAATTGAGTATGAAAGGTTCTGCGGTTCAGTAAAAAAGTAGATTAAAGTTAGCCTCGCTAAGCATACAAAAATAAAATATTTATCAACTATTCATCCAAATAAATAGATATAAATATGGATGTCATTCAGAAATAAATAGGAATACCATCAAAACAAAAATATCTGCAAACTCATAACTTATAGGTTTAGGGCATAAAATACACTCATGTATCCTCAGATAAAATTTAAAAGCATATCGATTGTTCTAAGCTAAAATTAGATTAATATAAGATTCTGTATTTCCATTTTAACCCCTCTAGTTTAAGAGAATAAGTGGAAAGTTGATCTCGCAGCTTATTCAGTTTTTTTCAACAAATATGTGCATATGATTATGATTATTTTTGAAAAATTAAAATAAATGTTTTATATTGTTTATCGACATATCACCAACAATGAAGAACAGAAAATTCATAGAAGTAGATTACACCAAATATAAAAAAAAGAACGCATAATGGATAATCAAACCCAATTTAACGCTGATAAATTTGTTGGAAAGGCTGAAGATTACTTTATTAAGTATTAATTTATTTAAATAACATTTTTTTGTCAAACTTATCAAAAGAAGCTAAATTTGAGAACTCAAATATAAAATACTGCTACATTATAGCTCGTCTTAATTGTTTAAAAATCAAAATATATAATAATAATTATTTTCATCTTCAACAGATAATGAAAATATCAATATTAGCATAGAAGTTAATAATAATATATTTATATTTTCCCTCATTTTTTTTAAATATTTTAGATTAATTTTTAAGTAATTAAAGTATCTTTATGAACTATCAAATATTATTGCCGGCTTATTAAGTGAGTGATTTAATTTTTTAATACGTAGAAATTTCGAAATTTGTTTTCACTGTAAAATGTAGGAGGGGGAAATAATTAAATTCTAGTTATTGAACGAATATAAAGGCTTTAAATAATTATTTATTTTTTTTATTCGAAAAAATCTAATAACCAAGTTAATTTTTAATCAATTCCACAATGAGATTATTTGGATTATATGAAACTATCCGAAACTTTATATAGGGTATAAATTGATAAAAAAAATAGTTCAACAACTCCAAATTTCTTTTCATAGAAGTCACACTTGCTCGAATCATACATCTACATTGCCATAAATTGATTTTGTTCTTGCCTTAAAAATATAAGGCTATCTTATTTAAAGCGCATGCTCCTATCATTATTTAAGTAGATAACCCAATGAAAAACGTAGCTGACAGTTTCTGAACTTCACGGATCTTAAGGTAAATTGTGTTACTAACTGCACCAGTGTTCATCTTAAAATCTATCAATTTTTATTTGTAGAGCTTAATCTTGTTTTACATCATACACTTTTATTGCCGTCTTACTCTCTGTCAACCATAATATCTTACACTCACAATCTATCCTAACCGTCTGTTATTTTTACAATACCGAGCACGCTTAAAACATTACATATATTTCACAAATTTTTTGTTGTGAAAAATTCTAGACCCTACGAGAGCCAAACTTACCTCATTTGACTTCTAAACTAGAGTCACGCAAACAAGTCTCATGAAGCCATATTCTGACTTGAATAAAATCAACTTGGGTATTTTCCTCAAAAGTTGTTAAACTATTTTAAAATATAAATGATATAATATATAGAAATAACTGGTAACACGTGAAATTAAAAAGATAAAATAAACATCTTTTTGAAAAGCTTGAAACGTATAATAGAATTATCTAAAAATGCATAAATTTACAGTTCTACTTTAAGTTATGCATTAATAAAATATAAATATATTTTACTAAAATCGCTGCTAAATATAAATATTCGTCTTTTAGTGTATTTAAAAATAATATATATTTTCTATTTTTATTTTAATAAGGATCGATAATTTTTCTTTCTAAAAGGGCATTAAAGTCTCTTGGATGACTCAAACCCCTTGTAGGTGGACATCCTACAAAGCTCTGAAAAACATAGGGTTGTGTTTTCTTACATATTATTACTTTTTTGGAATTGCACACAATGCGGGATTCATAGTAGAACTATTAAGAAAGTAAATAACTAAAATCCAGATATAATTTGTATTTTTACATTTTTCTTATTCCTTATTGAAAAATAAAAACAATACCTTTTTAAAATCAACTTCACTTTGTGAAATATTAAATATTTTTTCAATTGGGATGTAATTATAACATCGTTTAAAAAATGAAAATACATTTTAATTGAAGAACATATTTAGAGGTATAAGCTTAATTGATAAAAAAATAAATTTTAGAGAATATATTTAAAATAAAATAAAATAAAATATAACCATATAAAATATTTTCTACAAAAATATCTAAATTATTCAATTTTGCATGTCATACAAAAACTAATTATTGAATCTATATTTGGAATTCGCAGTAGTCTAGATTCTATAAATTATCCTGTCTGAGTTTAAGATTTCTATTTCATAAATCGCGTTTGGCTGAATGATGAAAATTTATTTATTATTTTTGATGTCATTTTGTTATACTTCAGAGTTCGATATTGAACAATCGGTTTGATTTTATTTATTGATTTTAAAATTATGAATTATATATAAAAAAAATAGTTTGAGTGTCAGCAGTATATTTAGACAATACTGAATTGTATATAGGATTTACAATAAGAAAAATTAATATTTAGTCGAAAAGACAGCGAATAATAGATAAAAAAAAATACGGCAACGAAACAAACGGAATATTAAAACGATATATTTTGTTTTTTTTCAAAAATATATTCTCTTGCAACAAAATTGTTTTTAATATAAGGAAGCGTCAATATTTTTTATTGAGGTTTAAGATAGTGCCAAATAAGCACATACTAAAAGACAATATATGCAGTATTGAAATCTGACCTCATTTTACTGCTATCCCACTTCTTCCTAATAGACCAGCCATACAATCGATCGAATAATTTTTCTTCGTCTCATGTCTAAACTATTTTTAAGTGATTTTTGGCGGATGGCTCTGCAATGCATGCTGTAAAGCAGCATAAAACTAAAGCATAATATTTAATACGAAACTATTTATTTTCGAATATATTATATGATTTTTTATATTATTAGGATATATTATATAATACTATCACTGAAAATGTTTAATATATTTTAATTTTAAATTAGATATTATTCATTTATAATATTATTATATAATAATTTTGCCAATTTTTTTGTAAATATTATTTATGGTATTAGTTGTTTACAGTATGTATAAAAATTTTTATTTTCCCTCCCATTAATGACTGAATAATATTTCACATTTAATTCGATGTGGAGCACGATAAAAAATGTGCAGTGAATATTAGAAATATAATATTTCGAAGTTTAGTGTATATAAATAATCATTCAAAGAACTTTATTTTTTATTTTTAAATAAAGATCATTTTCCATTTTTGAAAAAATCATAAGAAAATTTATTATATTTAATTTATTTACAATTTTATGCAATAAATAAATATTAAGATAAACTTGTCTCTTGAAATAAGTCGGGGCTGGTTCGATTTTCTTGATATGGATCTTGACCCACCTTTTGACTGTAATAACAAAACGTCGCTCAACGTGTATTTAATTTTAGATGGGAAAAAGAGAAATGCTGGCAATCTGCTTTGGACATTTGCTGGCTCTACGCTCACAGAGTATCAATTTACTTTTTAGATAAGTTTAGAGCGAAAATTTATTATATTCTTCTCATTTAAGAGAATATTTAGCAAGTCTTATAGAAAAATCAACTCAATATTGTAATAAATGTTTTCTGTTGGAAGCAAGTGAATATCAAATAGTATAAAATAACTAAAACTATATTTAAGCTCTGTAAGATTCGTTTCAACCATTATCATAGACTTCAATCGTCCTTTTTGTAAAGATTATTCTTATACCTTTAGACAAGATGCTGCTAGAAATTACTAGACGAGGCAAATTTCAATTAAATGGCTTACCATATTCAATATTTTAGTTAACATACTTTATTGAATATTATTTATATCTTAAAAAAACTATTTTATTTCATTTTAGTTATTCTTACATCGTCAAAATATTAATGTTATAATAAATAGTGTCAAAATAATATTGTGTGTGATAAATGTATTAGCAATATTGTGTCATTTAATATAAATGGTCTACTCTGGTCCTTCGAAACTTTTGAAGGATACTTCCCTGTACCTGTAATTGTATTATTTTTTTAAAATATGTAATCTTGTAATAAATGCAAATATCGAAAGATATCGAACATTAATGTGTTTACTAATATTTATTAAAATCTAATAGGATTTTATTAAACTGTAAATTTTTAAATCAAAAACAGTTACTCTATTATGATCAGAATTAATAAAAATATATCGTGCCGCTTACGCACGGTCAAGCCATTGGGTCTTTTTTTGAAATCTTAATAATTGAAATAAATTAAATTTTCTGAAATAATTTTTTTGATTCTAAATTTTTCGTAACAATGGAGAATATTTGCTTTCGTCTTATTTCCATTATTTTTATTCGATATCGTATTTATTTGTCAATTTAGGTCATATGAATCTACATTGGTGTTAACAGTTAGTTTTACTGTAAAATTACCGTATCACATATATATGCGGGGAGACATTTTTAATATTCTATTTTAACTATTTTTACATTAAAATTACTAATTATTAATACTTCTACCCGTTTTAATAAGATTGATATCATAGTTATGTAAAGAGTACCAGGATTCATCTCATAAAGAATATAATTTACTAAATTCTTTTTTATGAATGTTTGAAGAAGATCGATTTTTACAAAATTATAAAAAAACTATCTATTTTTTTTATATGCGGCATAAACAAATCGGTTCCAATGGCTGCAGCTAAATTGATAAATTCTATTAAAACATAATTTTCCATTTTTTTATATGTAGCTAAAATCTCGTTTCTTATTATTCTTAAATTATATAAATCGACCAAAAATCTTATATGATTCATAGATCTATAAAAATAATTAATATAGAATATTGCAGAATAATATATATATATTAGTAGCTATTAAGCCTATACCTGTAATAAACGAACACAGCATCTTTTCAGTATAATGTTTGCAGATATTTTTATCTGTGTAAAATTTTTAGATAGGACTAATTGATGCATGAAGGTATTATTGCGATTTTTAGTTTAAAACGTTTCGCAGCTGATAATTACACCTCATTTTCAAAAGAAAAAGTATATAAAATCTTGGAATTTTAAAGAATATAACCAAATTAAATGTTATCAAGAGACAAAATGATCGTTAATTAATTTTTTGGAACATATTATTAGATACTTAGCGTGTAAACAAATTATAAGATTTATATTGCCATTTTATGAAAAAGTATTATTCAAGTTTAGCAAGTTTTTAGATTGAATAAAAAAAGTGTTTGATCTGATTATTTTCAATAGATAATATACATATTAAAATTTTTTGACAAAAATACTTTAATTTTTCCTTAAATGTTATTATGTTTTTTACAGAATTCCACCAATTTTAGAGGGATTTTCTAACTTTGTAACAATTGAAATGTAAAACCT
>SGJC01000328.1:0-29222 GCA_009887335.1 Henneguya salminicola | reverse complement strand
TATAATTTTAGCTTATAGATTTTATTCAATTCTCCATTCTTAGTTTATCGTCTAGAAAATTAATTGCCATATTTTGAAGGAATAAGTAAATTTTTATATGACTAACAGTTTCTAGTTGATAATCCGCCAAGCCGGTCGTCAATGATCATTTTATTGAAACAAAAATCATAGCTTTCTCCATGTAAAATTATCAGTTGTTAGTGAATTGCGAATATATTATATTAAACTTTATTGTTATCAATAAATTTTTTAATACAAATGAACTTATATACAACTCAAATCATTCTGCAATAATATTTTAAAATCTCTGAATAAATTTTAATGTTTTACAAGTATAAAATGGCATATTATTATCTCAAAATTTACATATATTTACTATAAAATATAATATGCAACAAATACTGCAATCGTATATAAGAAGGTAAATTTGTTATGAACTGTTTTTTTGTGTGTAAAGATAAACTTAAAAGAAAAAAGAATAAAGTCAAAATTACCATCTACTACAAATTTCCATGTTCTTGTAACACGATGGGTATTGGTGTCAGCCAAAAAAGTAAAAATTTTGTTGTTAAAATAAGTTGGGATCCAGTACAGCGTAAGATAATGATTACCATAATCTAAAACGAACGCACTGTCCCTGTTAATAGTTACCCAAACATATTTGAATTCAGTTTCTATATCCAACAGTAGCATAACATAGTCATTTATATCAGTACTACTTACAATCCATCTTGAATTCAGGAAATATTTCTCATCAAGATCAACAGTCATATTATAAATTTTTCCACATGATATAGCAATTGTGTACTCCACGTCTGCTAGAAAATATAATAAAGTTCTTATACCTGCATAAATTTTGCTAAGCAATACAAAATACAATACAAGTAATGAAAAAACTATTTTCATGATAAAAAGTAAAAATTATTTTTAGATTTAATTGATCTGTTTAAATTATAATCAACCAATCTAAAAAAAAAAGAGTTAGTCAAACAGAGTAAATATATCTCATTTGGTATATAAATCTTTATCATTCAAGCAAGAGGGAAGATTATATTTTTCATAAATAGAATAAATTTTGTAACATCAAATTTCTCTCGAATATTACGTCAGTTTTGTCGAACTATTTTGCGCTTGTGATAAGTCTTATCGTTTTATAATTAATTCATACGAACAACTTGTTGTAAACAAAATAAAATATTATAGGGGAGTGGGTTAAAAATTATCGTAAATGAGCAAGAAATTGAATTTGCGTTAAAAATATAATTTGAATTCAATAAAACATTTTACGACATAATTTTTATAAATTGCATTTTGGTTACGCAAATTTTATTTCGCACACCGGGTTGTTTACTTGTTTTCATTTAAAGCTCGAAACCAATTTTAAGCTATCTTACGAGATTAAAAAAAAAGTAAAATAAAAGCTCTTTAACAGTTTATTTTTATCGCGGACCTTTTGACTCCGGCCAAAAAATTCTATAAAACTGAAAAAGAAATATTATAGAACCAAATGCCAAAAAACATATCCCTATCTATGCTTTTATTTTGTTATCTTTTAAATTTTTACTGCCATACAAGAGTCTTACAATGAAAGATTCTCATATTTATCTATTTTTGCCCTCCTCATGTTAATACCTTTACAAAATATCAGCGTATGTATGAGTGAGGGGTTAACTAAGTAAATTACATATCCAAGCTACTCTCTCTTTGTACACGATATTATACAATAAATGGGTTAATTTATATTATCTCAATTCATTAGCTGCTGGGTTCACATTCTCTGAAAATTTTCATAGCTATTCCCAAAGAAATTTTAATAGGTGTCTAATAATAATGTTAACTACCAAAGCTAATTATTTTGTTTCAATCTTATTGGAACATTTATTGTTCATCTGTTGTATTCACCATATTTTTATTGTTATTATAAACAATAAATAAGTTAACTATAAAAAAGAATCCTCTGGTAAAATTTTTCTACCGTAGATATTGTAGTTGAAAACTATCACATATTTGCCAACCATTAAGATTTTTTTTGTAAAAACGCAAGAGAAATACCGAATATGTTGTTGTCATTAAATCTAAGCATATAGAGTAAAAGCTCCAGTCGGTAGTCGAGAAAATTTCTCTTTCAGCAAACGTATGCACCCATATAACATTAGGGGTCATCCCAGACTATATACATTTTAATTAAATACTTATGTAAACATACAAAATATAATAGCGGAAGGATGTAAAACGTTACATTTAAAATGTTAATATAATTATTCTATATTAATATGCCAACAGCTCAACTGATTGTGAAATCGTAAAAACATTTTTATATTATCCTTTGCTATTTTCTCTTGAAATATAAACATTTCACGTTTGAATTATAATTACTCCTCAAAAAAATAGTTATTTTTTGTGTCAATCTATATTTCTAGCATTTGCATAACATTTGATTATACTGCAAGAAACATAAAAACAGGAATTTCTATTCCGCAAGCCAATGCTCTTGGGATAAGGGTTTTCTACAATTAATAGACGGGCGGGACTTTTGTTGAAAGAGAATTTCCCATATCGCTAATCTTGATAGTGGTGTAAACCTGGGGCATACATGGGGTTTGTAAATTCTATATCAAGAATGACCAGCAAGGTTTTAAAAATATAATCCGAGATAAATAAAAAGAAATTTTGATAAAAATTTATCAAGGATTATAAAATGATATTATAAAGATCATAATATTTATAAATTATTGCTCTAAGACTCTATTAAAAGGTGCAATTTTTTTTTTATTCAAGAGTAAGGGCCAAGTAAAATAATATAAGACTGTTTCCCCGAATAAAAAAGAAATAAAACTTACTGGCTTTTGATAAAAGGATTCAGAGAGCAATATCCAAAATCATAACTCGAACATGATTAGATGAATTAGGAAATGGGTTAAAGTAAAGGGGATCCTACATGCTTATTAAAATTAAAAATGCGAGATTTATTAATCGCTAAGATAATAGGTAAATAATTGGAAATTAAATATCAATTGTTTCATTTTTTAAGAGAAAATATAAAATTAGGAAAATCCAATTCTTTTAAGCAGGTTTTATCTGCAAGAAAATTTGATAGACTTAGTAATAAATTTATAAAAGTGCTGTTTCCTGAATCTTATATTTAATCTGTTTTGTTACTTTTTTGACTTTATTGAATTAAAATTTATTTTTGTTCGATTTACCCCCACATTTTACTAAATTTATTGTTACGTAATAGATTTAATAATATAGGAGATCGCTAAAGGAAATATAACAAAAATGGTTTGATTTTTTTTTTAATACCCCTACACTAAGTTTTATAACTCAACCCTTACTTCCACATGCTAAAGCGAATATTTTGGAGATTATGCCTATCTAGCCATTATTTATCTTCCTCATTTTAGTACTGTTAAGCTTCTTACTAAAACAAGCAAAAAGATTTAAAAATCAACTTTTGAAAAAAAAATTCACAAAGTATAAGACCTAAGGAAAATACCAGGGTACACTCAAAAATAATTTCAAATGATATATTAATTATAAATAACTCCGGCCAATTATTTTTGAAACAACGGCTATAAAAATATAATCAGTAAAAATTGATCAATTTATTTAATAATAAAATGTGATAAATATTAAATTTTTATTTATACTTAAGATAAAAATAAACCTGGTACTATTTAAAGAACAATCTACATTTAATTAAAATTTGGGCGTGGACACCTTTTATAAATAAGCTGACCTTAATACACGAGAATATTTAGAAAAATAACGACATATTAGAAATTTTTAATGGATATAAAAATATTTTTAACTTTTAATATATTTGTTTTCGATTTCATTCTTAATTAAAATCTGGAATGTTTTTCTGCAATTGTAGATACAGAAAATCCTGGCTAACTTCGAGCATATGCATCACTGTTTTTGGGATTAAATTTAAAGGTATCATTTTGTCTGATATTGATCCATTTTTATATGTCAGAGGTAAATAAACTAATAATATCCATTCAATTAAATTTTTATTTATTATTTAAATGCTTACGATTCGTCCGATAAAAATTTAACGCCACTTTTTTTTAATTTGCAATTTACACGATACCTGTTCTGATAATATATCTTATTACAGCACAGCATTAGCGAATGATTATAATCTATACAAATCGACATCGATGAAGATAGTAACCTCAAGGGTGACTTACTGAAAACAATTTGAAAATTATATATTATAAGAATATTCTCCCTGAGAATTAGTGAATGACATAATATATATGATATTTCTGACTAGTTTCATATCTTGATCTAAATTTTAAAAATTTTTGTTCTTAATCCATATCACAGATGATTATATATGATATGGTGTTTCGCAATTCATCATATTTGAGATGTTACGTTTTAAACTCTCCTAATAACTTTTTCAACTCAAATTTTATAAAAATTGTAGAAAATGTGTTCATTCGAAAATATTTTACAATCTAATTTCTTGAAAAGAATAAAAGTCTACACTTTATCGTATGTTTAAAATTTCTGAAACGTGCGCACTCTCACAGAATATTTATATTTAACCCTTACAAATAAAATAATTTAGGATAAAACATTGCAATAATAATATATTCAAGAAACTAATAAACAATAAAAACAATATTTTCATTATAATCTTTGCAAATATTTTACAACAGGTTTCTAACTTCGGAATCCTAGGAACGCTGGGGGTTGCCGCAAGATATTACCATATATTTTCTAGTTTTATTTCGCCATATTTATTTATGAGTTTACTTATTTTCATGTAATAATTATAAAATAAATATGCAACAGCGGACTTATCGATGAACATTTATAAATATTTAATCAAAAATAGGATACCCTATAAAATCCATTTTTTACATCACAACAATGATTTAGCCATATCATAGTTCTGCATCAAATTTTACACAATATTAATGGTTGATGTGTTATTTTTTTTTAAATTAGAAATAAATAAAAAAGTTTATTAATCCCTGAAGGTAATTAATTTTAATTCGTATTTGGAATGTAATTTTAATTTGTGTCTTTCAATTATACGAAAATATGACACTACATCATCGACCAAACTGTCTTTACTATATCAGGTTACTTTCAATTTTTATAATTTTATATTTAATTGAAAATATGAAGTTATGATGTTATATTCTTGGAAAATTGTACTTATATCGTATGGTGGTAAGTTGGCGTTCTAAAAATTGTTCCGCTTTGAAACGAAATTTTATAAATTTAAAATTACATGTTTTTTTTAATTTAAGTATTTTCCATTTATGACCAAAATAATGTTAGAAAGGTGCGAGCAGCATTTCTTTATAATTATTCAAAAAATGGGATCAACAGCGAGTTTTTGCGAAAGGAAAATGAAAGCCTGAAATTAAAATTCCATATTTTCTGGATTAATCGTTTTATGCCTTCTTTTATTTATTATTTTTAACAATAATTATCATAATTTTGTGGGCTAAATATGTAGATTGCACTAAAATTGTAACTATAAAATTATTGCTTCGAGTGAATCTCAATTCTACTCGATTACCTGTACACAAACACTTTTCTTATATTTTTTTTCAAAAAATAAAGCACAAGATATTCTATGTAGATGAATTGAAACATCGTCGATTTGGTGTTTAAAAACTTTCTAATCGGTAGTCAAACAAAATTGGTTAGTAGATAAAGCTTTTGGGTTCTTACCTGACTCCGTTTAAATTTAATTTGCGAATGTGCATTCATAATATTTCTTGTATAATTTTATAAGGATCGTCACAAGAGATACTTTCCTATAAAATAGTTTGAATGCCATTCGACAATGTAAACAACTTGCAGTCCATATCCTAATGATTAACCAAATTTTGATAGAATAAGAAAATATTCGATATTTAAAAAGAAACGAACGATCTTGCGAATATTTTTAGTATCCGGATTATAAAATTGAATTACTGCGTCACAAAATATTATTTTTGTAATATATATTCAAGCGTGAGAAAAATAAAGAAGAAAGCAATTATATTTCTAAGACTAGTCATAAATTGAAATTTTGCCGAACTATACTAACATTGAATGTATTGATTATAATAAACTTACCAATACAATGAATTAAAAAATATTCAAAAGACCAAAATAGAAACACGAGTATCTGAGAAATTATTATCATTCATTTTTGAGAAAGGCTCAAATTTGTGAGATAAAAGGGTTGATTATTATAGATACGTTTCATTAGAAATAGAAGTAGGGATTAAAAAAAATCGGAGAGAAATTTCAAAGGCTGTTTATTAGTGATCATAAAAAATTAATATATCTATGGAAAAGGATATTTTTAGCTTAATTAATACAGTCAATAAAAATAAAAAATCGCATATTTTGTATAAAAATTATAAGATAATATTTTCAAATTAAGATAAAAACATGAATTTAATCTGGGTCGCATAACTTTTTTATTTAAGGGCCCCACGGGCTTTATTACAAAATTATGTAACGTAAGATCTAAACACCGTAACAATATAGAATATAGGTTCGTTTACAGAATGTTTCGTTAGAGCTGTCAATCCGTATGAGGGCTTAATTCATGTTGGTTGCAAGTCAGTATTACCTGAGATTTGTTTTTCGGAGACTTATTAACTAAAATAAATAAAAATAGACTAGTTAAGGAAAAAAGAAACAAAGTTAAATCATTTAATAAAATTTTGCCAATTTATGGAAAGTATTAGTATAAAAGGTGGCTTAATGAAGTCAACTGAGTTCTTAAACTTCAAAATTTTACCTTTCTTATATTTCATACAAAAGGCATATATTTTTTTTTATACAAGCAGTTAAAATAGAGATAATAACCGGTCGCCAAGGGGTCTTTAATGCCCCGGTTAACATGTTAACGGAGTTTCATGTCTATAGAAATAAGTAATAAAATTAGTAAATCCACCAGAAAGAAAAATTGGAATAATCCTTTTCCCCAGATGAGTTTTAGAATTAGGAATGGTTGCTATATGTTCAGAAGTTTTTCGTAAGTTCAGCATAAGGGATACTTTTTCAGAGAAGATATTGAGATAAGAGCCAATCGTTTGATGGCGATGGATTATGACTCAAATTTGGTTTATCAATCACGGAAAACGACAAGTATTCAAAGTATATAGACATCATAACTCAAGATGGGAGGAATTATATTAGGATATGGTTATTATTTATCGCAAACATTTATATATTAAAAAACCTGTGAAATCTCTATGCCTATGTTAAAAAAATTTTCAGATCAAATATAAGAAAAAACGAACCGCTTTAATTTGATATATTTTTTGTTAAAAAAATCATTAAAAATAGAAATTTTTAAATTTTAAAATGCGTTGACGGGTCACAGTAAAACACTCACATTTCCCGGAATTTTTTCTTTCACATAATAATTCTGCCAATCCTAGAAGCTTTTTAAGTTTAAAAATTTCATTTTCAAATTTTCTCAGAATATTATCAAAACCAAACTCCCAATAGTGACTTATGACAGAGTTTCGTTAAAATTCTGTGTTAAGAAGTTACTTTAAGAGACTTGTTTGCCCCATCTAAATTGCAATGGATGCGTATGAAAATGCGTGTGCCTCTATTCAATAATACAAATTATTCTTAATCTTATTTTTGTATATTTTTAAGAAATATAGGTGTGTGTCTGGATAAAAATAATTCAAACAAAAATTCGCGCTGTGCGAAAAATCGTTTAAAGCATCGAGAATACTTAATTTTTAGAATAATAAAAGAATTGAGTTTTATGTTTAATTTTATAATTAAAATAAAATCAAAGAAAATTTTATAATCATTGATTTGACACATTACATTTGACTGTGACATGTTTAAACGAATATTCACCTGCAGTATTTTATAAATGAAAATATACAGTTGAAGAATAAATATAATTAATTTTGACACTTGTTATATCATTAAAAATTTTTAAAGCAAAATTAAAACTCACAAGAGATTTAAGCGAAAATTTCACTCATGAAAAAGTAATTCCTCTTCATATTAAAAAATTTTAACTTTCACTTATAGAAATATAAAGTGCAGTCCAGTAAACATAAATAATTCATAGCTGACGAAAAACGGTTCTTCCAACCTGAATAGTTCATTTACTAAGAGCATGTCCTAAATCTATGCTCCCAACATCTTTCAATTGAAGGACACATTATTTTTTTAAACGCGAATAAGTTTGATAACATACTTAAAGCTGCACTTGTTTTGTAATGTTGCATGGTTTTATAGTTCCATTCGAAAAACTGAGCTTAATAGAGTAAGTTCTTACAGTGGACTATGATTAATTTTTAAGAGGAGTATCAGCACAACTTATATCATTTACTCCTGATTCAGAGTTTGAAAAAGTCAACATTTATTTTTTATCATTTTTGAAGATTGCGGAAGAGTTTTAAAAACTGCGTTTTGTCCCCACGTGTAGTAAAGAACATTAATCCATTGCTCAAAATATAAAGTTTTGCCAAAAAAATTCATTTTTAAATTACAGATTAAATATATCAGATTTAAAATAATTACATAGTATTAACAAAGGGGAAGAGAGAGAATATTCATACAACACTACCAAATCAGATATATAAAAAATTTTATGTAGGCATATTACACTTCAATGCGACATCTAATGCATAGTTTTACAATTTAAAAATTTTTGGAAGTAAAAAGTATAGATATTCTTTTGAGGATCAAACTATATAAATGCTTATGCTCTAATATTTCGAGTTTTCAAGGTGGTTAATAAATTAAATATTTGATATTTTAATGTTTAATTTAAACTGTTTTCTTCGTGGATCTTTTTAATTATAGGCATGAAATTGCATTATAAAAGTTTAATAATATAGAAAATTATATTTCTGATTTTTTTTTATCTTGACGGTAGCTTACATCTAGTTCTGCAAAAGTTATTGCCGAAAAACATATATAATACAATGTCAATAATAAATATGACTCAATTTAATATATACTTAAATAAAATAGCTTGTTTTTTTTACTTTAGAACCTTTTAGTGCTCTTATATTTAATTTTTCCCATTTTGAACTCGGTAAACGAGTCTATTTTCCAAAAATTACAAATTGCAATGCTATTAAGCAATGGATAGCTCAGAAAAACAAATTTTTATTATCCGTCAGTTGGCATCTCTCAAGAATAATACCGTTACCATATCAGAATTGGCTTTTGTTATCATGGTATAAATCACCTATCATTCTAAAAATAGCGTCGCTATATCTTTGTTTAAGTAAACTAACCAGTGCGTAACATAACCGACAGTGACGTAACTTTGCTGATCTTATAGGAAACGGTGTTCCGAACTGTTCTAGGATTCTCAATATAATTTATTATGCCTTTTATGCTGCATACTCATAAATTGCAACTAACGTTTCTCTATCGACGTCAGCTAACTACGGCTTACCATCGTGATGCCATACAATATTATCCAAATTAAAAATACGATGCCAGTATTTTAGACCGATCATTACAGAAAATAAACGGCTTAAAACGAGTTTGATCTCTCTAATTTTACCGTATATTTGCAGGGTAAACGCCTACCTCATACATCGGCTTTATGGAAATATTAAATTCGTCTAAAAAATCCCCTGAACAGCTTCTATAGCAATAAATTATATCTTTCAAGACATAAAGTGTAAACCATGTTTAACAGTATTAAAACTATTACATTTTTTAATAATATTTTAAAAATGTAACTTTATTAAACATTTTGACAATTTAAACTAAATTCCGTGAATATAAAAAAGATCTATAAAAAATTTCATTTAATAATTTAGGATCCAAATTTTTCCGACTTAATGTGTTAAAAACTGACATTATTGCAATTGTAAACAATATCTTCTTGATCGTGTCTTTAACACTCATATTTTTCGGATCTTTTAATGCTATAATTGGATTACAATGTCTCACAGAAATATTTTACCTTAAGTCTATGTGCAATAATTTATAAAAATCAGTAATAAAGGAATAATAACCTGTCAAATGAATTTCTGCGGCTTTTTGTTTGGCAAAAAATAGAAAATGTAATTTAGAATCCAAGATATTTTTTTGAAATGTAAAGCCATTTAAACGGGCACGAATTTTATTTACTTATTAATAGCAAATATAATATTTTATTAAATTGAATTTTTTTCTTAAAAAATAGTTTATGTGGTTTATAAAAAAAAATGTATGTAAAAAAAATTATATTAAACGGCAAAATTTATTTATAATAGGGATATTTCGAGCATTTGGATAAATTATAGATTCCCAAAATTTATTTCCCCCATGAAAGGTATACCATCCATACTATTATATTTTTGGAGTGACTTAAATATTTTCTATTGGATACTATCTATCTTCTAGGCCAATATCACTATTGCTATCGACTGTAATTTTGTAATCGAACCCGACTTCTTCCATAAAGGAAAACCTCCCTTTCAATTCATTGTTTTGTAAACTATTTTTTTATCGAAGATAGTTAAATATTATACATCTCAACTTTTATTTAGGGCAGTATAGTTTCAGTTTAACACTGCTTTTAGATGCATCTATTTTTGTTGACTTTTAATGTTCAGAAGCAAAAATATTTGCCTGTTTACATAACAAGCTTTTACCCATGTCTAAATTCCTTCTTTGCAAAGATCGATTTTGTGAAAAAATACATTCATCCCAAGAATTATAAATTATTATATTTTCTTGTTTTATTACATCGAAATGTTAAAAAACAAAAAATCAGTTAGGTCTAGAAAGGGTTTTCTCTTTTTTTTCACAAGATGATATCAAAGCAAAAATATTTTGTCGAAAGATAAAAATACGACATACATGAATATCGTGCTTTTTGAGATTACATTATTTTCTGGTAAAGATTTATATAGACTTAAAAGATTATAATCTCGAAAAACAAATAACGATCATGGAGACTTACCATATATAGAATATATCTATTCATAGTTAAAACCATAAACTCATATTAAACTCATTCAGAATATTAAAATAACTTATTGCTTTACCGTCCTATTTTCTTATTTTTTCTCTTCAGAATTTTTAATTAATTTTATAGCTACCTTTAAAATAGGTATTAATAGTTTATCACCTGACGTTGACATACTATTTGGTTATGACGAATGATTTGCTTAACCATACCATGAGTTTATTCACTAATTTTAAAATAGAACAAGATGAAAAAAGTGAAATGTTAGCTGTATTTTAGATAACTGCACTAATGTCTTGACGATAAAATTTTTTCACCATAGAAACCATTAGCAACTCTTGAACGTAATCCCCTAGGTGGTGTACATTCAGTCATTAACAAGAAATGTCAGCCGTGCTGTATTTCTATCTTTATTAAAAATATTATAATTGTCCACAAATATTTAGGTATTAAAACTAAATTAATTATCATTCGTAAAGAACATCTTCATTAGGATTAATCTGTCCCATAGCTATAACATATATTTTTTTATCACTAAGACTATCCCAATCAAGTTAAATAAGCCCTGTGCTATTATTATGGAAAATAATCCATAAATAAATTCTATATGTATGAGATAAATTACTAGTAGGTGGAAGGTTTTTGCTGCCAGCTAAGAATTCAGGTGCCTTAGAATTGTTATTTTTCGAAATTTTCTCAAAGTCTAAAATAGAATGTCTCAATCAAACATGACAGCATATTTATAAATTCTCTCGATGTTTTATTTTCAATTGTTTTTATATCACCAAGGAGTTGTTCATCATCCTCTATTAATGTTTTAATATATTTAACCTAGTAATACAGATTTGAGGCCTAGAATTTTACATTTAGGATATTTACTTTCAAAATCTAGAAAAGTTTTATTTATAAAAATACCTTTTATAAAAAAAATGTAATGAAAAAATAATTCATCAATCAAAATTTTTATCTCAATCCAAACATCATGTGTATTCAAATTCTTTTTTGATATTTCAAGAGAAATAGGAGCAACAAAACTATTTTTCAACAACATCCTGGAAAAATAATAATAATTTTTTAATATTTGGCCTTCTTTCAAAATTTGAGAATCCAGATCTGTGTAAATATACATTTTAACTCTGTCTTCGACCAGGTTTGAATCATATTTTAAAAATATTGGTTCGTCTTCATTTAGCATGTCTGTTTGAAAATTAAAAAAAAAATATTTCTTAATTTTAAATATTTTGACAACATAAAAAGATAGAATTTATTTTCCCTAAAAAACTAATATAATATTTAATTTTTTTCGAATTTCGAAATTATTTTAATAAAATATTTTAGATAATACTAACAGCTCTTCTCCTATAAACTTCTGGCCGTCTAGCACACTTCCAGCATTAATATTGTTTTATCCACTGTTCTTTGTTTTAACTACGGTCAAAAAATTGGATATAAGTTATTTCGTTAATATTAGAAAATTTACAAATACACATGCTTATAAAAGAAACTCAAAAAATTTGAAATAATATATTTCTTAATACTACAAATTTTTGATATGCGGAAATCAAATATTCTTAGAAAATTGTAAACTAGAGAAGCAGCTAGCAGATAATAATTATTCTTTTTTTAATTTGAGAAGATATTATTTTCAAAAAGTTGTCAAATTTTTCGAAAATAGATTCGTTAGTCTAAATGGGAGAATTTTCCTCTAATGCTGTGTTTCCACGAAAAAAAATGAAATACGTTTAAAAAATTTCTATTTTTATTATAAAAAGAAGATATTTTATCTTTAAATGTGCTTAAATTATAAACAGCAAAATATATTACATAAAAGCACGCACCTTGATGTTTAAAATCTAACAGAGCAGTAGGCTAAAATGGAGTCGTATTACTGGATAGTAGGCTCGAAACATATTAATTTTTGTGGGCAGTCGTATAGTGCCAGCCGTACAAATATTTTACTTAAAACAAGGAAATATTTTTGATCGAGTAGATAAAATTATTATGAGTATTAACGACCAAAATAATTTATACCTGCTCAACTAGACGATGAATTAAGTGCAAAACATCTTCTAAACTATAAGGGGCAGATATCACAAAGTTGGAAATCTTCGAGATATCTGCCTTCTCTTTAGTGCCATCTCTGTCTATTAGCTCTTTCAAGCTATAAGATTTTGAATATCCTTAAAAAAAAGACTATTATGATTTTTATTCTTTAATCAAAGACTACAAAAAATAAAATATCTGGAAACAAAGATTTTAAATATTTCAGATAAATTTTTGATTATAACCTTTAAAATTTAAAAGATGTCACAAATGAGGATGCTCAAAATTAGTATCATTGAACATGCATACAAAATCTATCGTTCTAAAATATATTAAAAATTTAGGATAATCCTTTAAATATTTATAATCTCTTTTATACATATCCCTATTTTGATCAAAGATGTCGAATTCGATTTGATGAAGGGTATACTAAACTATGTGTCTATTCTTGATAGTGGTAGACATGCCATAAATTTTATTCATGTAACTTCTACAATGTGCTATTCAATTTGAGAATCATTTCAGAATTAGTTGAGCAAAATTTTATTACATTGTCTTGTATAATCAATGAGCCAATAAAAATATGCTGAAATTTTTATTTTTTGATTTTAACCTACTTAAATCATAAAATATTTTGACGGCAAAACCTAAATTAAAGCAAGGCTGTACAAATTTTAACGGAGTTGGCAAAAATATAAGTCACAATAAAGACACACTATCTTGTAATACCCTTTCATCATAAATGTAGAGTCTTGATTAATAAGGAATCGAAATAATTCTTTATAATCCTCTTAACTATGGGTCTAGTTGTTGAAAAATTTATAGCTGGTCTGAGTTGGTAGATTTTCTACTCTTACAGATTTAACAATTAAAAGATTTGAAGCAAAAATTGTATTTTGATAGAGTTTTTGTATGGATTGCAATATCTGTTTGTAAGGATGAAGTTTGGCCTTTTCCATAATATAAATTTTAATTGGATTGAGAAATATTATAAGTTTTTCTCGCAGAAACCTATGATATTTTTTCCCCGTTACTGTTTTGGCATAAAATAAAAATAGAAAGCTTTATTTTCCAGTTAAAATACGCAAATGATTTTTTTGGCTTAATTCGATTTTTCCTTAATTTTGGCAGTACATTAGAGGTATAATATTAGTACTTTTAATTTTATTATAGGTTAACTCAGTTTAACCAATTCATATTTGTCTTTTATTCTAAACTGATTATGTCATTCTTTTATCTTTTTGATCTGGTTTTCTATTTTAATGAAAAAATTCAAGTTAAATTCATATTTATAACAAAATATTATTTTAATGCTTAAGACTCTATATTTATCACATCCAAATGCTAGCTCTGTGAGTCCCTGTGAGTGTTAGCCAGTTAAGATTATGTCAGTAAATAATAATTAAAAGATAAAACTTATTTGCCAGCTCCTTTTTTTATATTTATATTTTAGAATTGAAAACAACAACAGATAGGAAGATCGGATTCTATTCTCAGGCAGTTTCAAACAGCTAAAAAGCATCATTTGCCCCACCTTAATAGCAGAGAAAGAAAACTCTTGGGCCAGTATAGAATAATTTTTAGTCTTATCAAAATAATCGATGAAAGAAATTGCAACATAAATGTAAATATAAAATATTTTTGTGCCCGTTTATAAATATAGGCTTTGAAATTTACCTCGATGCATTTATTTTATACAAAATTTTATTAAAAAAAGAGAATGATCATATAAAGAATTATGCCTAGATGTATTATCATGATATTTCCGAATTTCGTGCGTTTATAACTTTGTAAAGTCTGTTATTATTGTATCAGGGTTAAATTTAGAATTCTGAATATCGGGAGCCTACTGATAGCTATTTTCTCTTCAGCGTCATCTTATCATGATTATTTGGGAGGATACTATTTTTATCTGCCGATAGGACTGCTATTGCAACAATTTTTCGATTTTTATAGACTAAATATTTACGGAAATTTAGATATTTTAACTTTTAAAGCAAGTTTAATCTCATTTTTTTAATTCCATTCTTGCTCTCACTCTTGAATAATCTTTGGTGGGATCCCTATATGTATTGTATCAAAAAAGCTAATTACAATCAGGTTGAGATGGAACTGGGCCTTTTTCTTGCAAGAGGAGCTTATTTTTATGCTATCTAAGCTTGATAAAAAAAAGAATTGATCCGTTTTAAAATTGCGAAAAGATACCGAATAGAGAATTAGTTAAAATTTCACATAATATATTTTTTACTCCAAAAAATGTGTAATTTTGAAATTTTTGATTACAGATATCTTTTAGTTCCTCGACATATCAGTCGGTTTATTCATGGTTATAGCAACAACGTTGCTTTAAAACATTATTAAAAAGTTCACTTGAAAATATGGCGTTAAAATTAGCATATATCTTGTATCTCTCTATTCAAACTATGAAACTTTCTATATTCTTGACAGTCCTATTATTTCTGCTGTTAAATAATTTTTTTGAGAGCGGAAATTAGTCAGCATTTTTGAAACTATGATTTGAATGAGAAAGAGTAAAAATATGAATAAAACGAGAGTCAAAACATCAGTAATTTGATAATCCTTAAAATGTGATGTTTTTTGGATGAAACCACAAGACAACTTCTACTGTATTTGTAATATTGTTTACTAAGAATGTGGGCAATGCACAGTGAAAATTTGCAAAGCTTCTTTTTAACGAGATAAGCACGATATAATACAGTCATTTGAGAATATAAAAAAAAGTAAAAGCGAATTATATAAATTCATACCAAATCTTAAATAAATATTTAAATTAATGGGATTCGATGTAGAAATTATTTTAATCTTACTATAAATAAGAGGAGGAGGCGCTCGAACAACCAGTTTATCTTTATTTTTTAACATTATTGCTATAAATTCGTTTTGGAAAGTAATTTGACTGATACGCAGAATGTTTTTCTCGTAAGAAATGTGAAAATATTCATTTTTCATTGCTTCTTCAATTTTATTATAAAATTCAATCAAATAAGGATTTTTATGGCTAAATACAAATATTTTCACAATCTGGTAGGCATTAAAGTTTTTAATGAAAAATTGATGATCTCTATTGCTCAACTGGTCAAAAATATCTGTTAATTAAATATATATATTATTACAATTTTTTTCTGCATCTTGTCTTTTATAACCTTCATATATGCATGGTTCTATTTATTAATACATATTATTACTAAAAATAAATTTTTAAAATGTTGGTTTAAGCAATAAGGGAGTTTAATAATTTGTTATGAAAAAAATTTATATCACCGCATATTTTACGAGCAATGTCTATCATGCTCTCTGCGTGTGTCGGTAGGATAATTGTGAAGCCCTGCTCAAACGAGACTAATAATGTTTTCCACATTTATTCCCTAAAAATATTAAAAAGGACTAATAATATTCATCTAAGAGAGAAATAGGAAGAATTCACACCATGAACACATTCTCAATTGATTCCGTGCTTCTGCAAAAAATGTATTGAATGAGAGATTACGCTGAGTAGAACCCCGTATTATTACTGATGTGTTGAAAATTGAGTTAAGTAATTAGGAGATGCTGCAAATTAATTTAAAAAAACTGATATGAATTAGTCAAGTCATATTTAAGAAAAAACATAGTAAAGCCATATTAGCATGTAAAATATATTTTTATAATAACCTTACTGTTAACTGATAGATGAAATTCATATATGAAGTAATGAGAGTCATTAAAAGCGTTAAAGCTAAATATTTTGTTATGGAAATAGGACGGTATCATATATATAGTGAGAAAATAAAAGCCGTAATCGAGTACAAAAGCACTGTCACGATTTACTTCATTCCATTTGTACGAAAACCCACTGATAGCTTCGTAGGTAAGCATAACATATGGATCAATGTCGGAGCTAATCACTAGCCATTTACAATAATATAAATTTTTCATTCGTTCAGTAACTTGAAATTTATGTTGTGATCCACATTGTACAGATACGCTTTCTGATTCTCTTATGTCTTTGATCATAATATATATAAAATTTACTTTCATTATAGACCGAAAATAAAATATAAAATATGACTATGGATAAAAAAATCATTACAAATCAAGATATATCTAAATCCTATAAATAGGTTTGTAATTATTTTAGGTTTTGTTCATTTTAATTGATATTTAAAACTAAAAAAAGAAGTATTCTATGCTTTAGACGATTTATAATGCGTTTTCTTAACATTTTTTTTTAAAAGGTCCAAAGCTTTGGTAATAATTTTAATACGAATTTGACAACCATATACAAGGACTTAAATTAATTAGTGTAATAAGCTCGCCCATAAATTATAATCGATTTAATAACATGTTGTTTTTATCGTCAGCATGATAAAAATAAATCAACATTGCTCTCATTCTTGAGGATCCTCGCGGTCTTCACATTAGTTTTAGAAAATTGCCCAATAGGTTCCAAAATCTAGAAATTTAGCTTAAGTGTGAAAATCTCAATTACTAAACCTTAAACCAGATCTCTTACAGATAGTAACGAATTATAATTAGTGTATATGGTTGGGGTGTAACTTCATTCAAAGTATTTCTTTACACCTAGCATAAGGTGAATAAAAGCTATCTGGGATACTTTCAAATATTTTACGAAGGTCTTATAAATATTCCCCGAACTACTTCAAACTACAAAAGTTGTGTAATTCTCTTTTCTCAATGTTGAATGTGGACTGGGTGGTCTTTTCAATGCTATAGAATTTTTGATAGTCATTTTATCTTTTTCACTTCTTAGTTTTATATTTTGCAAACAAAGTCCATTTTGAATATTTTCGCTTTATTATAAGGATGCGTCTAAAACATATGGGTCATTGAAAATAGATGTGGACAGTTGGAAGTCTTGGGCAAAAAAATTAACATTGACCGTTTCGTTTACTTTCCGAAAAATTGCCTTTATTTTCATATTTAAAATATGGGCGTCTCTTTGAAGATTGGCAAAATTTCTCTTTTATACCTGCATTCCATAGGAAAAAAAATAACTAAAAGCAGGTTTCTTTTGTAAAAAACTACCAAAGTTGTAATGATATATATATGGTCCAATTAGTTTACATTAAAAAGTTTTACGATATTCTTATTTTCAAAGCTATACCTTAAATTTGTTTATGCTTCCCTAAAAACATTTTTATTCAATTCAAGTATCTTGTTTTCCAAGTTCATAATTATAAATTAAAATTTGACGTTAAAAGAAAATATACGCTTACCAGCTAAGTAGACTATATGTTGTGCGGTCGAAATTCGATTGATCACTTTTAAACAGCTACTGCCAACAATCTCTATCCTAGCTGAGAGCGATGTATGAGACATTTCTTGAATGACAGTACCGATTTTTATCGTCTTTTCTAAAATCTGTTAGAGTACCGCTTTTTACACAAGCGACCTAAGCCGCTATGATCGCATATACAAAGAATATGATTTAAATTGTAAATAATTAAAATAACATATTCATTACACATTTTGTCAAGATCTTCAGTTTTAATGAGTTGTTGATAAATTCACACTAAAATTTTCGCCTATAGGATATTGGCAAAATAAATATCTGATGTTATGCGCGCGCTTGTGGCCAGGAGCTAGCTGTACGATATTTCATGATTAATATACAAAATCAAATTTTTTGATCCTGTAGACATTACAATGCGTAATATTTTAATGGCATCAAACATACATCATAAATATTTTTCAAAATATGTATATTTTATTTCAAAAAAGTGTGTAAATATAGTAAGAAAAAACTTAGTCAAGGTTCATCTATAGCTTATAAATTCTAAAAATATACAGGCCCTCCCATACCTCATCTGGGTTTTTAATTTTTTCAACATATTTATGGTTATTAGAATAACATATATTAGATAGTCCTCGTAATCTTTTTGTGTATAGGCCTATCTCCTTAAACTGTTAGTATATTAGCCCGTTATAATAAGATTAATAATAAAAATTAAAGCTTGCCAGTGATTTGGTCTTTTTTTATCAAATATTTAACCAATCGAGGGTAACGGATGCTGTGAAGGCACGTGTTGTTTATAGACAGAGATATCAGCTAAAAATACTCCGACTCTAGGTCAGCATAAAAAAAATATATTACGCTTCACATGTAAGAAAACATAATGGGATGACCGTTCTAATGTACTATAGTTTAACCCGCATAGTTGATCGCAGCCTTTATTAGGTTTATATAAACTTATAATACAAAATATAAATTATAACACTTGCTAAAAAGACACTTAAATAAAAAAAATGTTTTTGTGACATCTTAGAGATCTTAACATTGAAATTAATTTATTTAATATAATTATAAATACCAAAAAATAATTGTATTGGTTACTTTATGTGAGTTTGATTCATTTGAACCTGTATCTGTTTTGTTGAAATCTATTCAACCGACACGCCTTTCGCCGAATTCGGTTTCCTCGACATGTCTATTATAAATCGATAATTTTATTTATAATTTTTACTTAATATTTTTGCTATATTTTTTATAATTATTTACTCAGGAAACTATGCTACAGGCCAGAAACATTTTAAACATTATAAACATTAAGACTAAAAGTATAAAAGTTATAAAAATTAATAATGGTATTTTATTTTTACGATAATTTTTCATATTTTTTTTTTTAAAGAAGGAATCATTTCAAATATTGTCTGATCGATTGACTAGAAACAATGAAAATTGTGTCATGATGGTTTCCAAATTTGGAAGGAAAAAGTGCTAGGTGATAAATATTTAAACGCAAATCCCCTCAAATATAAAAAAAAATCAGTAAGAGCCCTACCAAAATTAAAAAATGGCACTCATACGGTTATAGGCGTTTGGTCGTAAAATCATGCGGCAAATCAATATTTTGTATTTAAGTCAGAAACTGCTATAAATAAACTAGATTATCTTCAAACACAGCATAACACCTTTCAAATTATTCAAAACTTTATAAAAACGGTTCTGGCACCAAATGATTTCCTTAGTCTCCAATAATAGCATTAAAATAGTTTTCCCGTCAAGTAAATATTTCTTACAAATCAAACCTTAACCCATATGAGAAAATATAAATACAAATAAAAATTTTCAAATCCCTCTTAAGAGCCCACGGTTTGTCTTTTCTGAGTATATTAATCAGCAAAGACCCATTTTAATAATCACAAAATGGTCTAATTTGTCTACATACAAAGTTCACACTTTTGAATGATGCGGGAACTTTTAAAAATTGCCCTCTCTTTATAAAACATAAATATTCTATGCATTGCATAGTAGAGTAGATGGAGAGAATAATCTTACTGTTTTTTTTGTACTCGGATGGTCTGTAACACCTTACTGGTCTCTTTCGAGAAGAGCTCTCACCTCTCCTATTTTGCCCCGATGAAGGTGGCATGGGAGCACCATTTGAAATATTTAACGTTAGGGAGGTACTCCTACAAACTACGCGTTATACTAACCATCAGAGACGCCGCACCCCAAGGGCATTGACTCATAATCTAACGGCTCTACTTTTATATTTGTTTATCACCAATTAAATTAGAGAAATGTACGCACAATTATTTTCATTCATTATAGATATTGCATACGAATCAAATATTGATCTAAACTTAAGAATAATTTAAATTATTTTTTTAATGGGTATCATTAAATGTCTCAAGTTTTTAATTTCTACTGGCGACGAATACATGTTGTTTCAGCCACTTTTTTTTTCAAAAACATATCTAGAAAAGTTCATTTTTCGAATTTTTGCCTCGTTTCGGAGAAGAAATATATTTGTGTAATATATTTTAAGAATATTATCGTTTCTGATTGCAATTGAAATATCAGTCACATTTTATCTTAAAGTCCACACGGTTTCTTTTATTGCTAATCCTCTTATTACATATTTTAACGAGACATATTCCCATGGCTGATGAATAAGTATAAATAATATCATCTCGTTAATATCTTCCTTTATTTCCATCCGATTTTATTGCACATTTTCGAATGTATCGAAAGCGGCTCTCATAACACACAAAATATTGTTAAATCGAGCATAACATATGATATCTTTTTTTAGAAAAGTCCTAAACCGGTAAATATTATATTACTTAGGAATTCAGAAATAAAAAGCATAAAATTCATCAGAGAATAGTGTCAAATTTGTCTGGAATTTCTTGGCCTAAAAGGAGGGCAAAATATGAAGAAAAGGAGAATATAAACATATATATTCGAAGGAAGACAATATCCCTCGAGCTCATGCTCGTGAGGCACTGCGTTTCTATGGGAAAATGTTGGGTGTGACATTTAGTAAGGGAGAGTCCTGCACTACCGCTTATCTTGGCAGTTAAGGGATGAGGAACTACAAAGCCCCTCTCAAAAGGGACTATTGAGAGTTTACTCATCCAGTTTGAGAACGAAAAAAAAGGAGACTACATTTGTCGATGACAGAGTGACTTTTAGGAATCAGCCATATCATTCAAATTAAAAATATGTAAGGATATCTTTATGTTTTTCATTTTAATCGAATTTATAATAAAAAAATAATGATTCGTCGAACCGTTTTTTATTACAACTCATGATGAATTGGTCGTTGAAAGAATAATTTAAATAATTTTTGATCAATTCGTCATTTTATAAAATATTAATTAAAAGATGATTTTTAAATTCAACTATTATTTAATAAAAATTTTTTTCGTCTATTGGCAGTCTGCTCAATGTCGGACTGTCATTTGACTGTGTTGTTTTCAAAAGATAAAATGTTAAAACCCCGACGTTTTTTTGGTATATTTATGGGCATGAGATATATAGAGATTTGATACTTTAAGGATTTATAAATTCACAATTTATTATCAGTTCTGTTGTATAATATAAAAATATATTATATCACACTAGCAATGAGCATACTCAAATAATCCTGGCGTTCTATTTTGGGGGGAAAAATATTTTTTCTTTCCCTTTGAAAAGCTGCGTAATAAGTATTCGAAATATAAATTCATTCAAACCTAGTCTTGATTTAATCGACAAAATTTCACGTACGCCAGTTTTGTATTGATTAATAGATTTTCAAAAATATAGAAAAATGCATATTCAGGTTCAAAATACACCAAACCCCATTTCATTGAAATTTGTCCCCGGTGTTAAAGTTTTAGATACACCGAATACCATTTATTTTTCAAGTCCCAACAACATTGTCAATTCTCAACTTGAAAGTTATTATTTATCCCATAATCCATATATTATTTTCAAATTGAGGGCGTTTCGACCATTTTTCTGGGTGGCGATTTTATAACAATTAAAAAATCTGTAAAGACAAAAATTACAGTTTGTAGGATGAGTCTGAATGGAAATTAATTACATCCGAAATTTTCTCTAAAATTTGGAAATATTTTATCTCTAAACTGCCGATTATTACTCAACCAATTTCTAAAGAAGATGGCGAGGCTGAATTAACCCAAAATACATGCTAAGAAATTGTCACACGGATTAAAAGCATTCTTGATGCCAAAATACGGCATGCCCAACTTATAAATGTAGTCCGATTGTTCATGAGGATGGGGGAGATATTATTTTTGGCATATATATTTAATGCTGTTTTAGAGCTACGATGAGAAATCCGGTGTATTAAAACTTAAATTACATGTATGCATTTAATTATAACGATAGGGTACTTGTGCTAATTGCCCTAGCAGTTCCATTACTCTTAAAAATGGGCCAATAAATATGATTAAATTTTTCATCCCAGAAGTAACGGACGTTCAAGAATTTTAAATTGCTTCTTTATATGTTAGGCTAAGAATGAGTGGGAGGACAATTCTTCGATAATTTTCAACCAACTCGAGAAACAACTTAAAAAAATAAATTCGGTTGAAAATTTAGAGAAAAAATGACTATTAAAATTTTTATTTTATTTTATATCAATGTATCAGCTTAAATCTTTCATTTTTCAAACATACAACTGTAAAATAATGAGCCTCTTTTATTGATTAAGCTTACTCACAGGTCTTCACGGGATGATTTTATTTTTATAATTGTAACTTAATATCAGGCAGGATATATCCCACGAGCGCATATATTAGTATTATACATCTAGCTTTAAAATAATTCTTAACTTTACTACAAGCACAATGATAGACAAAATTTCCTGAAAATTCTAAAATTATTATTTCAATGTTATACTTTTTTTTAATCGACGAGCACTGGAAGTAAAAATGTAATGCGGATGCTTAGTATGTGATCCCACAGCTATAACAGTATGCACAGGGGCCAAGCGTGCAAATCTATGTTGTTTAATCTTTTAAAAGCACATAATCGAATATACTTTTCATAAATTTTCCCTTCAAAATATGGGTGAACGAAAAAGTATTAATTTTACGAAAAATAAAAATTACCAGAAAGTAAAGCTGTGGGGAGGCAGGGTAGGGGGGGTTAGTAGTGACAGTTGAATTACAGTCTTTGGCGATCAAATTTAGAAATCAGATAAATACACAGTTTTAAACAAGTCATTTTAGCTCTGCTCAGTGGTTGAATCCGCTCGTAATCCGGAATTTTTAGGGTAAAGAATCTGCCAGGGATTTTCGGGGAATAGTAGTTAAACATTACCGCTTATCATGGCAGGATGCCGGCCTGTCAGCCGATGTGGACCAGATGTAGGGTCTTGATATTTCTCTTGAACGAGATAATAAAATTTAACACAACTTGTCTCAGACAAAAAATATGACTCTAGCGTTTTTGCATAAAATATTTCTAGCGTAACCTTAATGGATATAAAAGTATACATTTAACATTTTATACAATAAATAATCAAACCCATAAATGATTAAATGCTACAACGGTGTCAGATTTTCAAAACTAACAATCTTGTTTATCAAAGCATTCGTTATTTAAAAAACCATACACTCCAAGTATGAAAAATAGCCAATTGTAAGGAACACCTATTGCTAATTTATGCCATTTCCGAAGTATCGTAAAAATCAGAGGATTTCAAAGCGGGTAGTCGCAACCAACCATGCGGTTCCTTGAAATTAAAAAAAAACAAAAATAGAATTATATATTGCTTTTCCCCACCTTACGGCAGGTGGGTGATGGTTACATAAAGTTTTTTTTAAGTGGGTTACCGCTTAACAATATTTGATTGCCAGTATTTAGGACTGACACCAGTTACTATGGATAAGCGTAGAGATTTTAGAAAATATGATTCTACTAGAGGGACAACTTAAACATTTTCCAAAAGAGGCTTTTAACAATTTTTTAACCTGTTGTCAGAAAAGTTTAAGAGCTTGTGCATAATAATACAAGACGAGACGAAATATTTCTTTATTTTTAGGCATATCTCCTGCTCACCCCTCTTAATATATTTTATGTTTCGCTGATGGCAACATAAAATTTATGTTTTACAAAATAAATAACCATATTCTTTATTTAGTCCATTGACTATTAAATAGTTATGCCAAAAATTCAAATATACCTTAAACAGTTATATTTGAAGTAATGGTAATATTGCTGGAGGAAGAAAATCGAACGGATACACGAAGGCAGGTATCTAGCATAACACAGATTTCGCGATAAAAATCTAAAAATTTTAATTTTGCTGCAACACGCCGGAATTCCAATTGCATACATTTCAAAATAGTTATATATTTTTTGGGGAACGAATATGTAAAAGAGGTGAGGAAGGCCTCAGCCCTAGTGATTTCTGTAGAACACTACAAAATAATGAAGAAGAAATAGATGAGGAAGATGCCTAGATTGGTTCGAACTAGATTGAGGCCTCTTTTGATATCACTTAAGGACTGAGAACGAAATAGCACTTGATGAGGAAACTTAAGATTTATATGTTCCAAAAAAGACACAAAAACCTGGCCACTAGTGATCTTGATAATGCGGGCGATCTAACGACAGTTATTGGCTTCTCATCCCACAGACAATGAAATAAGCGTTTTCGCTTCTGTTTTCGTATTTTAATTTAATGAATTATAAAAAATACCAAACAATTTAATTTAATGTCAAACCACAACGATTACGCAAAGGTATATGGTCTAAATGTAATAAATATGTTTTTGTGTGTTTTTTTATAAATTTTAACAACGAGTTTAAACAAAATTCAAGTGTATTTTCTTGGTGAAAATATCTTGGTTTTGTCGTTAGTTTTTTTCTTAAAAATCGTCAACTTGTGTATTTTATCATAAATAAAAAAAATAATTCGGATAACTTATAATTTGATGAACTGTTGCATTAAGGGAATATTTCCTGACCGCGTGAGCGATGTATATCTACTTCCACTGTAATGGCATAAAGGAAACATACGAAATTTACAATCAGATCTCCGAAAGATGGCAATAATTTACATATTCCGTGATTAAATTCTGTAAAAAGGAGGGGATGGTATGAAAATATGCTTTCAGAATATATATTTGATTGTGAAGATGAAAAAGAGTGATACCTTTTCTTTGCCGACAAATCGTTTGAAAAAAAATATTGATTTATAATGTGACAATATTTTTTGAAATTTAAAAATTATAAAGATTGCTTATGGAATAAGGTTAATATCATGGTAAGAACGGTTATTCCCAATTTTGTAAGGTTATTTGATCGATTTTCATTTATTTAGTATTATTTGTGTTTCAGGACGATATCTACCTGTATAATTCTTTCTATTTCATTTTAGGTAATGCCAAATTGTACGATAAAGTAAAATTATCAAGACTGTCTTAAAGCTGGCCGAGTTTAAAGTCGCTTAATTTCAAAAATGCAATAATATTCCCCGAAAGCGAACGAGATCCTAAAAAAAATTGAAAATTTGCATGAAATTGTTGAAGAGAAATGAAAGAAATCTTTTCCTGATTCGCGTTTAAAAAAAAATTTACTGTAATTTAATTTATAGTACGATGTGGTCAATAATTAACCCTGCTTAAAAAATAATGACAAAATATAGGGGTTGAATATTTCTCTTCAAAACCAACAAGAAATGTGTTTTAATTTAAAAATACAGTCGAAAAGCAATAGAGGGCCACAGTAAAAAAAATTTAAATCATCACGTTTGCCGAGGTAGCGAAAGATAGAGGAGTGCCATACATGTACATTACCGAACATAGAAATATATGATTACAAATTTTTCAATTTCTTTCTTAGTAAAACGATTTTTAAGAATATTGCCTCTTTATCATATCTTTACAATTTTAATGTTAAAGGAGATTCGTGACACAAATTAAAATTGATTTCAAGAAAACTACTCTAAGGCATTATTATTTTTAACTAAATAATTGTTAAGATATTTTTAACATTTCTATAATTTAATTAAAACCCCAACATTATCGAGTGTTGCTGAATAATTTTTCATGTGAAATATTTCTAAAAATATTCATAAAGATATTTCGAGAAATCGGTCAATTGTCATGATGGAATAAAAAAGGACAATATACGATATCGATCGTATTTAAACGAATAAACGATAAACACATCAAAACTATAGTTTAGCTATTAAATTTAGCCTTTTCATTCAACGGATCTATATGCCCGATTTCTTTTAGTTTTTTTACATCATTTCTGAATCAAATGAAATAGACAACCATTCATTTATACATTGAGCTATAATTCCTCGAACGGCCTGTATGCTAGATTAAAAAAAATCATAGTTTTTTACGAATACAAAAGTTTATATTTTTGACTGATGAAGATAAAAAATCCTTAAACCCACATCCCAACAATAATTTATTTTTGTTGCTTACAATTTCATGAATTAAAATGTCTGTTTTTTATTAAATATTTCGTTGTTAATAGTTGTGCTAATTTTCTAAGTCGTGTAGAATCGTATATTATTTTTACAAAGTAATTTAAAAGAAAAAAAAATATGTCATCATATTTTTACTAATATTAAATGACTATGTCAAAATTAAAATGTCGGTGTTAGGGTAAATATGACTCGATTGAGGTTACACAGTAATTGCATAATATATGAATCTTAGCCGTTAATTGTTTGAATTCTTGTAATTTGCAAAAATTATATTATTATTAATACATTAAAAATTTTCATATTTAAATAAGATGTTGGAGAAATAAAAGTAAACTATTATCGTATTATGACTTTGATTTGAAGGCTTTTTAATTATTTAAATTACCAATGAGAATAAGGATTTCTGATACATAATAACCACACCTCGCGATTATTTTACACGCATGGCTTTAATATTAATGCTTCCTCCGCTTAAGAACCTTAAAAGATATTTTTACTAGGAAGAATCGATAATTTTATATATAATCGAACAAGTAATCTAGCAGTCAACTGAATGCCCTAAATGCCACAATTCTAGAAGGAGTAGACGATAAGAAAGATGCCAATTTACAGAAAAACAATGTCTAAAAGAATGGCTCATGTTTAATAACACTTTTATTGGATTGCCCTCGCATATCAAAAGATTAATTTTCCAAGCTTTTCAATAAGTAGTCTCATACGGTATTGTTTAGAAATAATTCCGTCTGATCGAAATATAAAACTCTAAGATCGCATTTTCAAAATTTTTTTATTTATTTATGTGATCTATACTCTCGGTTCTTTTTTGCATGTTCATTGATAATTAAGAAACCGGCTATAAAACCCATATTCTTATAATAATTTTAAGGCTGTTTAAATAATGAAATCTCTAGAGTATTTGAAGTAAAAAAAAGACATTAAATTTGCCACGATAAGTTTCATATAATCGAACAAAAAACGTCTTTTACAGTCAATATAATTAATAATATATTAAAACAATTCCGTCTGTCTGTCTGCCACGCCCAATTGCGTCTGAGTATGCGTAGTATATTACTAATATTGCGGCATCGGCTAATTTTTAATTTTGAAATAATTTAGATTTTTTTTAAACTAAATATATATTAAAACAATTCTGTCTGTCACGCTCAAAGCCTACAGTGATATTTTTGACTTTATTTTTAAATTTGCCTTTTCTTGGTGTGACATCCCTACCATGATTTTTTTAAAGTGCATTTAATGACGGAATTTCTATCTTCAAAGTTTGAACCATGAATTAAAGTCACAACAAGGAATAAATAAAGTTCCACCGGCATCAATTGTTTTCTTCTCTGATTTCTACGAGTCAATGAAGTGAAACTTCCATTTAGACGAGTCATGACTACCTTCTACAATATCTCCCATCTTCACAAGTACCTTTTATTTGGTGAACCATGATCAAATCCGAAAATACTATAATAATTCTTCTCTTGATATAATATGACGAAAAGCGAAGCGACCTAAGAAAAAAAAATCAATCAAGTTGAACTTGAATTAAGACGGGATGCAACCGCGGGAAAAAACCAACTAGTAATAAAAATTCAGATTTGATTGATTAAATACTTCGAATACTGTGATAATTTAATAAAATTAAAAATATATCAAATATTTGAAGGAATAAAATATTATTGGTCGATTAGGATTCAAACACAAAGTTATTAATTGCTTATATTTTGCGTAAATGCCATTTGCTCAAAAACTGCGAAATCTTTTATATACTGAGTCATGCAGAACGAATACACTGCATAAAATTATTATTTGATGAAAAGCCAAATTAAAAGGATTTATGGCTAAAAACAGGATATTGAAAAATTAAATTATTCAACTATATTCCTTATTTTGTTCCCATTTTTTATTATCAAGTGGACAAACATCTCGCGTTTTCAACCATTTTGAAATACAATGAAAATGAAATCCATGCTACATTTACGGAAAATAAACAATACATTGCACTTTCCCCATGCAACCGTGCACCGAGAAGAATCGGGCGTCAAACTATTAGTTTGACATTCAATACCTATGGATTATTTTATTTTTAGTATTTTAATAAAATAATTACATAAGTCCATAATATGATTTCGACATATTGCGCAATTATCAACTCTTAAATCTTTAAATTAGATGCAATTAACAACCCCATGACCAAATAGCAACACCATTCCACTAAAAAGTCAATAATTGAATGAATAACTCTTGTAATTTCAATTCGAGGTAATTTATCGACTGTTTTTGCCTGAGAATCACTACCAATATCTGACATTTTAAATATAGCCGGCGATGCGGACAAAACCGATAATCCAAACTCGGAAATTAAAACTAATTAATTAATGAGTTACAAATGACAAATCTTTTGCAAATCGATAAAGATACCGTATAAATATTTTTTTATTAATTATAGGCTGATAGTATTAAGGTCCTTATTGAGGCGACAACAAATTCAATTTATGACATTAACACTTTAATAAATAAATACGGAGATGATATTC
>SGJC01000327.1:0-16250 GCA_009887335.1 Henneguya salminicola | reverse complement strand
CCCATATGTGCATTGCTTTTCGCTTCATCTCCTCTTTATTTATATAATTATAGTTTTAGCCCAAATTAGATTATTTTTGCCCCTCTTCTTATGAACATCACCTATTACTAATTAATGTTGACCCCTTATTTAATTATTCTACTCCACTTTTTACACTATGTTTAACATATTTACGGGTGAAAGAATTGTTCATTTCATTTTTCTTCATCACAAAAAAATTTATATACTCTTAAATTCTCTAAAAATATTCGAAGCAGGACGTTTAGGCACCAAACCGTCCTGCTTCGATAAATTCAGTTGGAATGCCTTTTCAAAGATGAGTGTATCAGCAAACGATCAGGTGAAAGGTTTAGGGCTGGAATCTGAATCACAAGGCGATTCGCTTCACAATTATGATCACCCTTTTCAGAAATTTCGTTATTTCTAACAATATACCCAACCGGAAACCACGGTCCCGATTGGAACACTTTTAATACGTAGCGTTGGTCTTTGTTGGTTTTTTTCGATTGGATCTACCGTTAAAAACAAATTTAAGTGCCATTTCAAGATTGTGCGCAATGGTATATTTTTAGAAATGGAAATATGGTTAACCTAAAACTGATTTTATATTATAAAGTTATTATTGGGGTGATTAATGTAATAAATGCAAGTTAAATGAAGGAAACTGTGCAAAAATCGCATTTTTCTCCTTTTATCGCTCACGCGTGGTGAATTAGGCATTTTTATGCGCTTCCTGCAATATTCCATTTATTTGATTCCACGTGATGAAATAACGAAATATTTAATAAATAAAAATATTCTCCGTTCAATTTTTTTTTTACTTTTTTGTGCATCACCCAATTTTTTTTACCTTTATTTGTAATTAATATCAGGTCTTTCAGCCATTAACTGCCACTTTTTTTTATAGCCCCGCAGGCTCGTGAATAAAAATGACACCGCCGGAAAAACTTCAAAATATGTTTGAATCAGAAAAAAATGCCATTTCATATTTATTTGAAACTTGCGTTTTAAGTATTACAACCCAATGCCCGTTGGGTGGAAACCAACGAATTTTGAGGAATGATAAAAATAGGGCGATGCACCCGAAAGAACTGTCGAAAGTCTTAATTCAGATTTGAAACAACTTTTTTCTCAGAAATGAAGATGCCTGTCAATGAGGCTTTATAAATATCGTATTATTTGCTAGCCGAGTTTCAAATGGCCCTATTTCAATAATTACCGGTTCTTCATCCATCACAATCACAAGAATTACTCGTAATTTCCGGAAGTTGGTTGCTTGGACTTATCAAATATCGTCATAGGGAGTGACAGTATCGTCGTCAAAATCTACGAAACCAAGCCTCGGCAGAGTGAAATGCCATCGGGGTCACAGATTTGATGGTGCCTGGGTCTTAGGTAGTGTCGATAGAACTGCAACAAGTAAATTATTTTTGGTCAAAGTCTCAGATCGAAGTGAGAATACATTATAATCCATTTTAAGTACCTACCTTCAATCCGGCTCAATAATCATTGCAGATTGCTTTCGCAGCTACACTAATTTGAGCCAATATTACACACATTTTACTGTCAACCATTCTGAAAATTTTTAAGACAATCTAACTGGTGCCTGTACAAATACCATAGAGGACACTTGGAGCTCCTTAAAATATAAAATAGAACAATAAAATAGAACAAACTCTCTCGCCGAAAACGGAAATATAACAGAACATTGATCGATTATTTTCTTGGAAAATTCCAACGGAGGCGGACTAATTCGAGGGACTTGTGGGGGTACCTTCGTCAGAGCATGATCTGAAATAATTTATTCTATTATAATTTGTTTTTTTGGGATCAAATTGTTTAATCCCAATGCGCGCGTGCGCCAGCGGTGGTAAAAATAAATGTTTATGAGAGATTCCCTCCTGACAAATGAGGAGGATTTATTTTGTAACGTCCACAGCGTACTACGTTGAGTCATCAATTATTAGCCTAATCAATTCATATTGTCCTATATTTAGAAATTTACAAAAAGCTCACCGCGCATGCCCAGATAAGTGGTAAGGTGTCAGTTGCGGTGTGATTCAGCCTTAATATCTATAACTGTGTTTAATAAGCGAGCAAACCAAGAAAACATATTTTCCAGGTATCGATTGAATTGAAAAATTTTAATGGTCTATTTCTAGAGAATATTCCCAATTTTAAAGTTGACATAAGTCATCATCTGCAAGGAAACAAATTTTTTAAAATATTGTAGATTTGATAGATATTTAACATACTAAATCTTTCATGACTGGGAGATTCGCCCCCAATAAATGAAGAGACGTTTAAATGGGGAGCTACAAATTTGAAATAAACCTAGTAACTATTTCACCGATTAATGTTGATTGCATAAATGTTTTACTTTAATCAATACAATTAATTTTTGAGATTATTTTATGCGAAATACGGAAACATGTATTGACAGATAGATATGGCCATTCAATTTAAGACCGCACACTCCGGCTTACGATAATACAAGGAATTCGCCACTAAATGTCTACAATTTTCCCTTCTCTTCCAATTTTTGTATTAACATTCAGTTAAATCCTCTTATGTATTAAATGACATTAATATAAAATATGAATAAATTGTATATTTGCGTATATGGTAAGTTAACATTCGATTTCGTCATAAGTGGAATTACGACAAGTCCAATGAGCTAAATTATCTTTTAGTATTTGCAAGATACGGATCGAATCTTCAATAAGGATTATAGGCGATTCATAATTTTTATCTTGAAGTTCCTCAAAGGCCCTATCAAAAGCCGATTTAGCAATCAAACAAGCTTTCGAGGGATCCTCCATAATTTCATCGTAAAGGACAGCAAAATTTAAAGCTAATCCCAAACGAATAGGATTAGAATAAGGCAATTCTTTCGCGAGCTCCGTACCTTCAACATAGAGCTTAATTTAAATAAACGTAAATTTACATCCGAAGTTTCTTCAATCAGTGCATCTCGCCCTTCACCCGTGGCAACTTCACAACGATACCGATAATAATCCGCTTCCAATTTTTTCAGAAAGGCTTTGATTTCTTTAGACGTCGTGTTTGGTTGAAGATCACATGCCAGTAGCTTAATGAGTTTATTGCAACAAGAATCGATCTTCTTATATAATTTTTCTTTTAACCCTTTTATAATAGTTGATCGGGTTGAATCGTAATGGCTCGTTTCCTCAATGGCACAAATATTTCGGTAAGAAAATCGCAGACTGTTTACCAAATATTTAAAAGCATTTGATAATAAATTACGCTCGAGGTCATCAAGTTCATCGGCCAATTTACATCTATACACCATAGCCTCAGCCATATCTTCGTACAGTTCGGAATGTTCACACATTTTTGCGTAATTAACCAAATATATTTTATCCTGATCACAAAGTGCCATCTCTAAAATAAGATTATCAAGGCGGTTAAAATAAAATATTGGAGTTACAAATTTTCATATTACAATAAAACATGCAACCATTTATATTTACAAATATTCGTGTTATGGAAAATTAGCGAATTAAACTTTTTGTAATGCTTTGAAAATTCATTAAAATATGAAAATTTGATACATAAAACAATCAATTATTCATTTTGGATCAAAGGTAGAATAGGACCTCCCCTACATTTTTTATGAACATGCGCAAATCATCTTATGTTTCCAACACGCCCAGAACTAAGCCAAATTTTCTAAAAATAGATGATAATAACGTTAAATAAACATATTGAGAATAGGATTATATTTTACGAAACATTAAAAGAAACAAAATACAATATAATGTGCGCGCGCTCGTAAAAAAAATGTCGGGGGTGGTTCAATTATGTCCCTCAGCCTTTAATTTTATAAAACTTATTTGAAATATAATTCTTTTTTTAATTTTAACAAGGAAGATTTAGCAAACAAAGTCTTTCATCTTGACAATCTTTAAATGCTTCTTTGTTTGCATCAATTCGCCTCCTATTTAAAAAAATGTTGTTAATACTCCTAATAGCATATTTGAATGGAACTAATTTAGGTCTTTCTTTGTCTATTATGTTATGTACCAAATTATTTTCATGAATAATGCCTTTTTGATGTGAACCAAAATTAGCCATAAATCATCCTCCTTAAAATAAATTTATCCTGATTCTAATTTTATAATATTTACTAAAAATGTGGCTATTATCTACCTATATCAACCCATTTGAAACAGGGATACCTAAATTTGTATACTCCTGAAACTTTTCTGTTTCAATAAAGCACTTAAGTGTTTTTTTTTCGAATGGTGATGTGCGACCTTCCTTACTGAATTTATATGGTCAAGAGCCAGCATAAGATCAATTGATAATCCGAGAAAAATTCAGACGTTGCATCATCTATGATTAAAATGGAACTATTATTAAGCTTTATCTTTTCTGAATTAACTTATTAAAAAAATTGAACAAAAATAGTATCTAAAAAAACGCAAATATTTCTTCCCCAGGTGGCTCGGTATCTCACGGATCATACCCTTAATGGCTTCGGCACTTGTAAAAAACCAAACCTACTATCGTATATATCGGCATCATTAAATATTATTTTGAGTACACCCCACCCAATTTTTATGTCAAGAAAGTTATTCAAATGAAAATATTATATTTGGATTAATATTTTTTTTTTCTCTCATGGCGGGAAAGGCTTCAATTTAAGTTTCCCATGCAATTCAATATGCCTTTCCGAGTAGACCTATATATTATAAGCCATAACGCCCTTTAAATTGATTAAACCTTCTTGCCGGTCTATTAAAGCTTTTAATTTCGAAGCCGTTGCAATTATTGACACAGGGGATAGGTATGTATTTTAGAGGTCAATTTGCGAAATAAAGATGTTCAAGGCTTCTTAGACTTGAGGCTATCTGGGTCACTCGAGCAGATTTTTCTGTTATCGGCATAAAAGAAATACATTTTTTAGTGTGGGAGTTGAGGTGGGAATACATTTTTAATGTAAATCTTGATATAGCTGTTTTACTAATGCCAGCATGGGGAACCACGAAGCCCCCTCTCAAATGAGACACTGAGGTTTTACCCACCTAGTCTTCGACAAAAAAAGAATTATTTAGGTAAGGTAATTATTTGAATCATTTCACTCTTCTACACAGCTATTTACTTTTGATGAAATAATGTCTTCCTTTGGGGATATTTCAACAATATACCCAGAGGTCTTAATTGAACAAGTTTACATGCTAAAGAATCATTGTGTATTTTTATAAATTTATCCTGGAATTCATTCGAAAAATAGTCTATATTAAAAAGCGGGGGTTAGGTTTCGTACTAGAGCCGCTTTGTCTTAAAAATCATGAAATAATACTAAAATTATTACGATATGGGTTATGCTAGTGTATTTCGTTTTTTTGATAATTTCAGATTTTTCATCAAAAAGACTAAGATCCTTTAAAATGGTAACAAAATTGTCATTTAATTCCGAAATTTGTTTTTTTTTAACGAGTAAATTTACTTGAAATTGGAGAATATAAGTTTCATTTAGTTAAATTATTAAATTAATCATGTTAATCTTGCCCAATATTTTGTCATGCTAAAAACCCTCTAACATAGTATTACAAAAAAAAGTCTTGAGATCCTATTTCAATTTTACTTCATATAAAATATAATTATTTTATAAATTCAAAAACACGACGGACATAATTTATTTTTGAAAAAAAACCCGCGAAATAAATAACAAAATTTGATTAGTGTTTGAATTCATATATTCGGAATTCTACCAAACTGCGAAAGTTAAGCACATTGGCATTTAAATAAGTCAACATTTTTATCCATTTTATAAGTATGACGAGGTGGTGAATTAATATATGGCTAACTTGAGGTAGAAATAAGTGATTCATAATGTTAATGTATTTTGCTTTGTAAAGAGTTTTTTTACATTCTTCTGTATGTCTGAAGTCACCATATCATAATTTACGACCTCTCTGCAAAAACGCATTAATTTTCAATGGTTTTCTTCCTTTCAAATGAGAATTTCAGATTTTTGTTAAAATATGTTTTTTTTTACATAAACGAACATTTATGAAATCTTGCTTTTTATTTTATTAGCTGGCAGACATATTGCTTACATGTTAATCAAGTTGGTCTCACCAAGAATCAACTTCCCTATTTTCAACATCTTAAGTTTGTTAAGTCTTTTTTTTTTTATAATCTTATAAGGTTTTTATGGCAATTTCAAGCGAAACTTGGTAGATTCCTTTATTGCGTTCGATGTTTTGGCATCAAAAACATCACACATTTGATCAAGCTCTATAGGTTTTCAGATACGTGTTATGTTATTGAAAAAAAACTTCACATTTTTTACGATATTATTTGAATGCTTTGTTCCAAAGGAGGCTATAATTTTTTAGGTTTTAGGGATTTAGTGCTGAAAACATGAGGGGTTCTCAGCACTATTATTAAGGATTATGGTGAAGACAAATTTGAGATAATAAACTGAATATTTATGTTGGCTCCCTCGGATACTATTACCTCCTACCCAAACTGCGCATGCGCGCTTTTTTTTTATTGCTGCAAATGGGCATTGAAGTTTGACACTGATAATGTAAGTTTCTCACAATTATATTGCATTCAACACTTTTATATAAAACTGGCAGCTAATAATAATGATAATTTAGGAAACGATCGATAATTTCTATAAATAAATGGCCGGACTCGAATTCGAACCCTTAACCTTTATTCGTTGGCTTAACTTACGATTTCTGCCTCTCTAGGTATTTTTAGTGTTTAAAAATTATATATTAAAAACCTAAAATAATGTGCTACGATATAACCTTAAGCATAAACCGAGACATGAAAAATTTTGTTTCGGCTATTGTCTTATGGAAGAATATATTGTTTATAAATCAAATTGTAACTAATCCCATTTATTAAAGTGGCTATGCAATGGCCGTGGAGATTCAGTCATCCGCCCCATACACGTGATTGTTTCTTTAATTGCTTTTAGGTAGGTCTTGGTATTGACTGAAATGTTAAAAATGCTAAATTTGAAGTTTTTTAAATTCTTTAACAATTGCCACAAAATAACAAAAATAAATACTTTAATGAATATTTGGTAAGATTTAATTATATTAAAATATATTTAAAGTTACTAAAAAGATTCTGAAAGAGTGATTTATTTATGTTCGCGCATGCCCACTCAGTTTACTAATAATATCATTTAACCATGACTTTTAATAAAAATTATAATTAATTTGCTTTCTAGAATTATAATCTTGACAAAGAGTAAATATAAAGTTATATTATGAGGTGGGCGTGCGCATACAATGGCAACACAATTTTTTTTTATTTATGTTAACTGGCATTCTAATGTATTATTTATATTAAAAATGCGAGAAAAAATGTAAAAAAATAGTTAAAAGAATCAAACTATTCATATTTAGTGATTTTTATGCGGCAAAAGATCGAATTCAACAAATTGTTTTTGAATTTTTTTCCATATAAAGGCTCGCCAAGTGGAATGATTCTCTAACTGATCTATTTTTATCTCATCGCCAAAAGCTTCAATATTTTGAGTGAGGCATTAAGAACAATAAGTGTCTACAAAGCTGAGTGAGAGGTTCGTTGTCAAGTGAGTGCATCCACCAAATTAATCGATATTTATGTCATCCAGTAATTTGAAAAAATGACCAATCCATGTTCAATATATTCTTTAATTAATGATATATGAACTTTAGAAGATCCTTTTTGAAAAACCGCCATTAAACATATTGAATGATGATATATTTCCATGCCTCAAAAATCCATCCCTGACCAAATGTGCGTCCATGGCTATATTTTCCGTGAAAATAAACTTTCTTCAATTTCCACAAAAACTCCAGGGTCGCTAATATGTGCGTTGATGTCTGAGAATTGTTTCAAACATAGTTGTTTACGTATTGATCAAAAATAAAAAAAATTTAAACCCTCTCCTAGAAAATAATAATAATTGTAGATCTTGATATATTAATTTATTTAACTGTTTGTTATTCTTTAAAACCTTCGACCTAACCGTGTATTAATAGAAAATGTTCATAAAACTATAATATACTGTTACCTTACCGAGTTCCGCCATAAGGATTAGAGAGAATGCAAAAAGTTGATAAATACTATCTGTAAACTAAAATATAATTAATCTCTTTTAAATATGATATTGGTTTGCTTTATCCGTTTATTTTTACATATTCTACATTCCCTGTTTGGTGGAATTCCGATTACTTCAAAAAATAATATATAAATTGCTTTATTTGCACAAATTGTTAGACAAACTGAAAATTAATGTATTGGTTACGGCATCTTTTATTTATCTATTGTGCGCATGTACACATCACAAGATAACTTTACTTTTGCCGAAAAAAAATTATTTTTAAATTGTTATAAAATCAGAAATTGACCAATAAATTAAATATAAAAAAATGTTGGTATTTTGATGCACGACAATATACTGCAATGTATTTTTTTTATTAATAAGCGTTCTTTAAATTCGATTTTTTCTTAAAATTCGAATCTGCACAATTTAATTGTATAAATTACCTTTGTGGGCGAAGCCGGATCGCGGTTATTTTTTCAGCCATGTTAGGAATATTATTTCGCTTGTAGTTTTTAGTGTGATTTATTTTTGTTTTTAGTCAAATTTTTGTGGTAAAACTTAGCTACGTGACGGCTTTCCTCACTAAAGTGAATATTACAAATTTTTATAATTATATCTGAATTTTAACTATTTTATAAAAATAAATTTTTCAAACAAAGATTTTAGGTTTTTGTTAATTTCTGAGACACAAAATAAATATATAAACGGCTAAAAAATTATTGTCTTCTTCAAAATATCAGGATCATGAGGTGAAATTAAAAATAGTGGTGAATTTAATGTAATATTATCGCTAAATCCATCATTTGATTCTTTTTTTATAAATGTACACCGAGCATGCGCGTATAGTTTATTGTCATATCCATTAACCAAACGGTTGCATAAAAAGATGTTACGCTAAATGCTTTTATATACAAACCATACACTGCTATCCAAAATCGTCTGATTTCTAACATATTGGCGTTTTCACCCCTTTTCCTATTGTTTTACTGTATTTAGCTCATATCACCCATATACTACCAATATTAATAAAGAATATAAAAATTTACATATAATTAAAAGCAAAATTTTTCTCTTTTAACAGAAAGAGCAAAGTAATGCTTTTAGCTGTAAAAAGATTTGAGGTTACAAATACAAAAACTGTTTTTTTTAATGCATATTGCCGTTTTAGAGTTTGAAGTGAAATAATATCTTTAATTCCAGTGCCAGAAATTAAAGTTTGAAATTTATAATTACTTTTAGAAGGATTTCTAATAAAATTCATAAATATTAAAAAGGTAAAAAAATAAAATAAATTTATTGATCCGACTGCGACTGTTGCAAACCTTTCGCGACCTTCTCCGATCGGTTTGAGCGACTGCCCTAGGGATCAATTTAGAATTGAAAAATATATTCTCAAATAATTTAAGAGCGCATTAATAAAATTTAGATAAACTTCAGGATACCAGGGAACCTTCTACTGCTGTGGCACAGTTTTCCAAGCGAGAAAGGGTTTGGTGGGAGGTTTAGTGGATAAAATTCCCTAACTGCAGCTGAGCTTCACAGTGGCGCATATCTAGTATTCAGTTCGAGAAGAATTGAGACTTATGAAACTACTCGAAAGCGCCCAGTAAAGTCTTACACATTCTATTGGAATAAAAAAATTATCGCAATGTTGTTTTTGATATGTAGATAAAATTTTATTTCAAGACACACTGGCCCAAGAAATACAACAGACAGTTCAACAAGGCCTATAATAAAACAACGTTGGAAATTCAGACTAGAGTTTTGATGAAAAATCAGAAATCTAACAACTCTTAGTAAAAGTGATTTGTATCACGGTCTAGATTTGATAACTCGAACCCAATCGGAAAAAAAGGAACACAAAAATCATGCACAGATTAAGTTAACAGTTACTTGAGTAATATTAAAAAGCTATTTAATTTTTTATTATTTCTTTTGAGGTTCTAAAATTATAAAAAATGATGAATGTACAATGGACATATAAGTTCCTCATGTAGATACTTTTTAAATGAATCAATTATACAAGCCTGAAATGTTGATCGAATTTCTAGTGTGTAATTGTCAAGACTGAAATTGTAAGAAAATATGCAATCTTTTAAAAAATGATCTACTTTTTTGTTTAGTAATATGACAATTTTTTTTGCCATACTCCTGCATAGATAAATATTGATATTGTCATTAATAAAAGTTTGAATATTTTCAAGAATAGAAAGAAAATTATAAATATCCTTTTGATCGGTATTTAATTTAATCGTCGAAGGATTGGCTATATTTTTAAGGAATTCCATATAATTCTCAATAATTTCCTGTAATTTAGTGTCTAATTTTTCTTCAATTTCTTCGAGAAGATCATTTTGGTCCTTCTCAATTATGCAATTATCAGGATGTACTAACAATAGAATAAACCACTGGGGATTATTGTGTTTAAACTACTTTTTCGGTTCGGACACTCAATAAATGATCATAAATGTGATAAATAGCATTGCAAATAGTTAAGCAATAAGGAAATGATTCAAAAAACGAATAGTTTAATGGTAATGAAAGAACAAATATTTTGATTATTTGGTTATAAATTTCCGTTGAAAATTTTATCAAGTGAATTTGAATATTTTTGTCACAAATTTTTATTTTTTCTATTTAATTATAAGACACAAATACTTGTTAAAGAATTTATAAAAGATAATGATATGAAAGAAAGTTCTGGGTAATGAGATTCGTTATATTCAGGGGTATCTTGAAACCGTTGAATTAATAATGATTCATTTTTAACTATTTTAGAGACACGAGAAATTATATGATTTTGTTGTAAATTTCGCCATTTTTGAAAAATATGCTCGTTTATGTTCGGGTCAATAATTGTAATTGGATGAAAGAAGTGTGACGGTTTATAAAAATATTCATGATTAAACTTTTCGTTAAAAATAAAAATTTGATCGATTAAGTGAAGAAATACATTATCATCTGACATGTAGCTATTTATCCGTTCTAATATTGTATGGTAAATGAGATCAGGAAAGGAATGAATAAAAATGTTCTAGTTTAGTAATATTCATAATTACTCCTATCTCACTTTTAGTCATATTGTCGGAAATCACAGATAAAAAATTATTGCACAGGATAGAGTAATTAAATTGAATCCAGGAAAGCATTTTATTAAATCCCAATTCAGGCTTAATAAACTTAAATCATTTTACTTCATGTATAATATTAGTTTGCTTAGCTCCATGAAAATGATAAATATAACGGGTTTTTAATGGTTCGAAAAAAATTTGGACGATGCGCAAAGGTGTTTCATGATATGATTCATGTAATAAGCGCTCGAATTTATTTTTGTATCTACAATAGTTATAAAATGTTTTAACTCAAGCAATTCAATAAAAGATAGAAATATTTTTTTTAGTTGAGCAGCCTTTTTATCGTCCACATTTAAAGATTTATTTTGAAAGGTTATAGGATACTGCAAATCCTTAAGACGTAATACGATAGTTCTTTATATTTTTTTAAATTAAATACCTTTCAAAGATAACGCATGCTTTCTCTATTACTTCAACAGCCTTTGTAAGGATTTGAATTGACAGATCGGCTAAACTCGGAAGACGACTGAGAGCATCCTCCAGATTAAAGAGCCTTGTTGAAACTGAATACAAATCGTGTTCGTTAAATTTTATTCCAAGATTGTCTATAAAATTTCTAGATAGAAGGTTTATAAATTACTCGATTGAAAATATATTACGAAAAATTGAAAGGAATTTTTCGACTTGAATTATTTTTTTAAGATTAGCATTGAAAATATTTGCACTTTTGATGCGGTCCATTCCTTCCTTAAGATGCATACATTTGACATGCGTGTTTACTATTTTTTCATTTGTAACTTCAATCAATTCGATAATTTCATTTAAAGCAGTTTTCCTTTGAATGTAACTATTTTTATAGTTTTTATTCAAAATTTTAATCTTATGTAAAATATTCAACTACACCTTTGATATTAGGGTCTCTTTTTCCAAATTCAATCTTTCAATATTCGATTTTGTACGCTCTTGGTTTTTTATTAAGTGATTTGGTTTATTATTTTGTATATTCGTCATGGTAAATTTATATCAACACAATTTAGATTTTACAAAGTCGGAAATCTTCGGCTTTATTTGTTGATTTATTTATCTGCTCTGCAAATATATTTTTACACGCTTTGAAGTTTATTCTAAAGGGATTAGTAAATAACCCAATTTTATCTATACCAAATAATAATCAGGATGCAATTTTTTACATTCAACTGATTTTTTCACTGCATCTTTATGAACCATAGATTATTTTACAATTTAGTGAATCATAAAATTTTTGAGGTTATATTTATCGATAAAATTAGTTATTTTCTACATGACTAACGATCAAGTATAATTTTTACAGATAAGGATAAACTTACAATATATGGGGGGTGTTAAGAACCGTCCAGGTTTCTTGACCATGAATTTCTATCCCTTGCCGTATACTAAATTGCTTTGGTTCTAGTAGAAGCACGAACTTACTATCGTTCATAAAGACCATCGCTATATATTATTTGAATACACCACTCAAAGTGTATATATCCGAAAGCATCTTAACTGCGCTAATCTCACAGAACATGGTGTTGCACATATCGTTTGAAGGCCCTCAAATAAGGAGAGAGGTTGTACACACTATTTTGGTTAAACCTCTTCCAGATTCTTTTTCGAGTATTTTTGCACACATAACTGCTTTATACTCGAGGTGTATATATATTTCTTGATGTAGGTTTCATACACCTTAATTAATTTTTATAATTATTATGTGTATTCTTTCGTTCAATTTAATACCAAAATAATAGTTTATTGAACAAGTTACTATCCTGTGTTAGTTGTAATCAATTATTTTTTGCAAGTACTATAATATGTTGTGACATTAATAAACGGAATTTTCACCGTACTATTTGTTAGTAATTTGAAACAATAAATCAATCAGTTTAAAATAAGCATTTTTCGGAAATTAATTACATATGTCCAAAAAGGATAAATTACATTTTTAGTTTTATATAGATGTTATCTTAAATGGACTGTCCTCGTGCTTATCCACGATTTCCACATTAAAGTCTTTAAAAATAGATGGGATAGTGTGTTGAATTTCATAGTTTAATTCTTTACTATCGGAACTTAATTCATGTTCAGATGTTTCTATTTTATAATTCTTATAAAGTTAAACTCGTATCTGAAGTCACATTAAATTTTTCCGTTTTGTTGTAAATACGTTCATATTTTATCTAAAAATTATATTGCATGCATTCACTTCTCGTTCAGATGTTTGGCAATGGTATATACTAAAATTTAATTTTTTGATATTACGTGAATCCAATGAAAAAAAGTGCAGGAAATAAAAAAAAAATGATGACAGGAATTAAAATATAGTTAAAAATAATATCTAACCATGAAGCAAATTAAATTACCGAATATTTGACGAGGAAATCTTATTGCTAATTTTAATTGTATTGAAGGAATTACCTTTATAATAGAAGCAGGTATTTGAACGAAGTATATTGTCGTGTGTAAGACATATTTTGATTTCGTTGTCCTGATGATTTTGAAATATCGTAAAATTTGCTTCAGTATAATGAAAATTAAATTCGTTCAGTTGTGAATAACTTTTAAGATTATAAACAAAATTTTTTTCTGCCTCGATTGTTATATTAGCCAACGGACGCGAATAAACAATACAACAACAGAAATGATGAACGTATTTATAATTTGGCGCACATTTACAGGTGATATTGGGGTTGGCTGATTTTTATGCATAAGAAAATACCGGTAACTTTTAAACGATATCTTTCTGTGATATTGAATATATATTGTCTGTCTTTTGAGGGGTATCTACCAAGGATATATATCTCGGCATTGTCGAAATGAATCGGTATAGTTCGAAATTCGACAAATTCAGTCGTTAAATTTTTTATGTATAAAATAAATGGGCTTGTAAAAATTTTTATTTCTTGTTTCTCAATACGAGCTAATGTAAATATCGAAGATGATTCCAGTTTCATATTTATAAAAAGTTTTTCAACTTTAGAAACATTCCAAGAATTTTCAAAATTAATAATAATATCTTCATCTTGATTGACGTTGATAATTTTTTCTTCTATTTCATGATGATCCTCTGGGATTTCTAAAATAATTATTGTATTAAAATAATCACAAGAGATTAATTAAAATAATATTATGAATTGACTCAAATATTACCTGGAGAATTTATTGAACGGAACAAGTGAATTAAAAAAATATATAAAAATAATTGATAGCCCATAAAATAATAATATTTTTAGTTCAAAAAAATCGGCCGACTATGATTTTTTCACATGTTTACAATAATTTATTATTTTTGTCATAGAAAGTAAAATTAATATATTTTGAATAGATTATGTTCTCACGTTTATTTTAAAACTAATACAAAGAACTGCACGAAAAGTATATCAATTCCGACAAAGCGGTTAATTTGTTATGTTTACCCCCACCTTTCTTTCAACAAAATCGCTTAATATTAATTTTTTACTTTCAGAAAAACTTTTTTATTTTCAATAAAAGAATATTTTTTTAATTGTCAAATAGTTTAAGATGGCGATATAGGCTTCGGGCTTAAACAATTTTTATTTTGTTTATTTTAAATTACACAATTAAAATCCCAATTCAATTTATAAAAATAAATATTTAATCAGTTTAAATGGACTTAACTAATATATTATATTCGATAACAATACAATAATACACGTAATGTGGCGCTCACATAAAACGTGAACTTTTTTGTTCATTCGGCAAAAAATTAAATCAATATGCCCCGCATGTTTTTTAGACAAAGATATTTTTAAAAACATAACAATCACTTAAAAATTATAAAAAATATACATGAAACAATATGATGTCTTAGTTCGACTAAAAAATATTCAAGGATTGCATAATACATAGATTTTACTGGCATTTTTTATAAAAGGACAAATTTTCGTCAAATTGATGAAATTTAAAACGTCAACGAATCGAATAATTTCAGAAGATAAAAAATAATTTGAGCCAAAATATTAAACCAATATTTATTTTCAACGTGACATTTTACATCTATTTTTGACATTAAAAAATATCATCTGAAAAACAACGTGAGTCTACTCCTGTAGTATGGCTTTCATTGATAAAAAGATGATGAATGGTGATTTAGTTTGTGAGCCAACAACGTTATAGCCGCTATTGGTATTTGTAAGTATCTGGCCTTTAAATAACAAAAACAAGGAGACTCTTAAAAGAGACCCGCACGCGTTTTCCCCATATAATTTAATAAAAATTCCACAAACCTTCCATAATTCATTTGTATTAGCATTTATGAAATACCATTGGGTGAAAAAGGTTGAGACAGAAGATATCAAATTGGAGGATAAATGCAAGATATAACATTTGAAAAAAATAGATTTTTGGAACTTTCAAACCTCCCACTCATAAATCTTAGGAGACTATTATTTGATTTAAAAAATATCCGAAATTAAAGTGATTGAATTATATAAACAGAGGTAGGTCAAATTTTTTAACTCGTGTTAACATAAATAAAATAATTATGTGATTTGAAACATTTTTATAAAATGTTTAACAGTATATTCTATTTTTAAAATATATACTAGGCGCTTTTTATGAGATGAATATTTTCTAATGAGGTCTGCATGAGGAATTGAAATCCGATTGTTTGGGATGTTTTCCGAGAGTAAAAACTAAGTTTTAAAATTAAATCCTGATTTTAGCGTTCCATAAAAAAATTTTATTTTAATTTTATTTTTCGAATAATTAAAAATTTATTCTTTCACTTTTTTTCAAGGTGTTTTTCTCTGCTTTTTAATTTGCGTTGAATGAAAAATTACGCATGCTCTTTTGTAAAATTGAAATAGGTTTATTTGAATGATTGGCTTTAATTTTCATCAGCCAAATCTTGGTTAATAGTCCTCTTTCAAGTGTATTTTTAATTCAAATAAAATTTCTAACATTTTCAATTAGCCTTTTTATTTCGTCTTGATATAAAAAAGAACAAGGGGTTTGTAACAGCGATAATATCTAGACATGCGTAGATTATTATTCTCTAATCCTTTTTTGTAATGAAGAGCGACTTTGACCAGAAAGTAACATTGGCGTGT
>SGJC01000326.1:0-21455 GCA_009887335.1 Henneguya salminicola | reverse complement strand
GGCATCTGGGGAGAAAGATTGGTGTTTTTTTTCTATTCCCCCCTTTTGTATTTTTTAATTTTTATTGGCTAGCAATACAATTATATACACACTAGATATGTGATATAAAAACTCCGTAACATACAGCCTTGGATAAAAGTGAGTCAGGTATATAAATTACTAATTATTCCATCGACAGAACAGTTTAATCATCAAAATCGATGAATTGCCAAAAATCTATAAATGACCTGTTTATTTTGCATAAAAAGGTAAGGAATTGTTTAAATACTTTTTCATATTGAGACTGTATGATCTGCATAAAAATTTAGTAATATTAATCTGAAGAAAAATGTATTACTTTTGTGTAAAAAAAACAAATTCGTTGTTTTAATCTTGCGAAAATCTTCATAGGAGAGGAAATTTAGTTAAAAAATATGGATGACAGTTATATTTAGGAATAATCGTGTTCCCTCTTTTATATTTTTTTTTTAATTATTTTATAAATCTATTGATAAATATTTTATTTCATCAAAAGCTTTTCAATACAAAATAATGAACTCGAGTTATTTTTTCTGATTAATTTCAAATAAAATAGATTGTGAATATACAAAGGAGCAGTCAGAGATAAGCTAAGGTGATATGTATAATGAATTTAATGAGTATTCGCAATTATGTAGCGTCAAAAAGAATATTTTTTTACTACCTCCCTCTTGTACCTCGTAAAATTCCTTAAAAATATTTAAATCTTCAAACAACCTATTAATAAAGCGTTACATACTTTACGAACGACCTTTATGTTTTAAAAAAAAAATTATATTACGAATTCAAATTGATGATTAGATTTTTTTTTCAATCACCTGATTGATGTTTGAATCAAAACTGACGTTCAACAAAGGATGAAACATTTCAAAGTTATTAAATAATTAAGTTAAGTCTAATTTTTTTTTTAAATTTCGTGTACTCCGACCTATATAAAATTCTGCTAATTAACCCTTGAGGTGGGATATTTAAACAGAAATGAAATAAAGGGCACGAAAAAAAGAGACTAAAAATACATTGTTTTAATACAATAAAACGATTATTTTGGGTATTGTTCGATTAATTATTTAAGGTTTTTCAAAAGAAAAACAAGTGTTTATTTGTTAAATTGACTGAATTCTTTATTTTTACAATCATCCCCTAAATTTAAAGATATATTCAATTATTACGCAATATAAGAAGCTATTTGAGAGATATTTACTATGGTAAAGAAGATTTTTAAGTCTATTCCGAAGCAAAAAGCCACTGATAGAAAAATAAATCCTTTATCCACAGTAATATCCATAAATAAAAAATAAAATTTTTATCCTAAATTTAAGTCCTTTTTTTATATCTATAAGAGCTCTTCCCATGTTACGTAACGTTCGATTTAGTTTTATTATTTTTTTTAAGTTAAAATTATACGTCGAAGAGATATTAAAAATTCTGAGCAGTAATTATATTTAAAAACATATATTTGTTTCTAAAAAATTGTGTGTTAATCGGACTATTCTTTAAACATCCATTCTCCTTTTGCTTTTTTAATCATGGTTTCCTAAATTTGGCAATTAGTATCTATCAATTGTATATATTTTTCGCCAAAAAAAGTAGAATCAGTTTATTTAACAGATTACACCCTTACTTTTAATGCAAAATATATTAGATAATTTATCTTTAAATAATAAAAATAATTCTCAAAAAAATAAATATTATTCTTGAGTTTTTAATGGATTATAATCTATTTTTATCGAAGCGGCGATTTGGAGGGATTACATTTTCATAAACACCTTTTACTCCGTTTTCCATAAAGAGAATAGATTTGGTAAAGTGTTTCTACTATCAGTAAGAATAATAACATCAGAGCAAATATCATGATTAACTTACACTTATTACAAGTCCGTGCAGGCTTTTTTTAAGGAACAGCAAATGTTCTATCCATCCCATTTCGACAAAAAAATCAGCCGTAAGAACTGCATCTTTTTCTGCGTGCATGAGAGGAATGATAAATTATTTCTTAACAACACTTAAAATATTTCAGTATTAGGAATATATAAATTATTAATCTAACATTGTTTCAGACATAGGAAAAATGTCCCTATCAAATGATAAAATACGTTTTAGATTAATAATTTATAGAAATAATACTATTAAATTAATTAATCATTAAATTGAATCAAAATAAAATGAATTCAAAAAGAGATTAGTTGTTATAACTCGTATGCCATAGAACTAGACATCGCGAATTGGAAGCGTTTATCAATGTTTAAAGAAACGTATTTATCATTAAAATACTGATATAATTAAAAATATTGTTATATTTAGAATATATCTAGATTTAATTAAATGGATCTTGAAAAGACAGTAGGAAGTATTTTTAAAATGATAATAATATTAGAGCCAAGTTTTTGCTGGAATGAAAATACTATTATTATAGCGATGGATGAAAATGAACTTAAAAATAACATAGAAAATAAAGTAAAAAAAATAAATATATTTTTTTAAGCCAATTCAAAATATTACCAGCAGTCATTCACTTTATTATGAACCAAGTAAATAATTTTTTAATTCAAGTAAATCTTGTAGATTTTATTACTTTTGTCTTAAATGATTCTGAGATAAATTTTCTATTGGTAAATTAAATTATTTATTTATTAGCCTTTTTGGTTGCATACTTTTGATAGCTCAAAAATATTATCCAGTGAACTAGAAGATCATAAAATTCATCTAATAAAATTATATGCGACACATATTGTAAAAATGTTCCTCATTTACAAAAGAAACCTAAAAAGAATATAAACATAAAAATAAACAAGGAACAAGGTTAATTTTTATATTTCAAACTTAGAATATGCTGAAGAATCGGGGGAAAAACAAAATATTTTTGAAGTGTATAAAGACTTAGCTCAAAATTACGTTGAAAATCATTTATATCAATTTACATATCAGATAAAAATGGGGTTTGTTGAACTAAAAAGTAATCGATTGAGTATATTAAAAAATATTACGTTTTAAAGATATTCCTCCAATAAAAAACACATTCAAAGAATTGCTAGAAATCATAAAGTATGCTTATTTTAAATAATTTAGAACACATTCTCAATTTAATGATGCTTTCAGGTGAGCAATTTTAAATAAGACGTTTAGAGAACTATTTCAAAGGGCAGTTATACATTATTTAATCACTCTCAATATATCAGAAAATGTAATCCATTTCTTCCTATTAAAAAAGAGCCCCTATGAGATTGAAAAATCTTTAACTAATATATCAAATTCGGTAAAATTGAGTGAGGAATATACAAGAAGCCTTTAATATTAAAAGAGGATTGCATTAAAGATGATAAAATTGTTCGATATTCTCAAGCTATCATGAATTTTTCTAAAGGTATTGGTAGAGAGTTAGTTTAGATATAATCATTAAAAATAACGAGGACTCCATTAATGCAGGTTTTAATATTTTTCTCCCTTTGAGCTATTTTTTCAGAAACACAAGTATAAAAATTTTCCCCATTTTTTTAAGGAAGGTGTACTGTTAAAATAATACAAATTTTAGAACTGAACCCAGCTATTGCTGTAAAAATTATTATCGATAGTGCATTATATCAGAAATCGCTTTCTGAGGAGAGTTTTTTTAACCATTCAATACTGTAATTTTGTGTAAAAATAATAGAACTAGTTCCTATATACCTAAAATAATTTCTAAAAAATCAATGTATTTTTTTTTTATGACCTAGATTTAAAAAACCCTGTAATATTGACAGTAATATATAATATTATAACTGAGTTGACGGCCAGATTGAAGAACTGTTTATATTATGTGAAAAAGTAAAAAAAATTAAAAATTATTTTAGAAATATGAGGAGGTTTATTTCCCCTTTTTGATTAAGATAACAAAAAACACCGAGTTTGATTCGAATGCAGAAAATGGTATATTTAATTTAATAAAATTAAGATGCTGGCGTTGATGATCAGATACCTCAAACTGTAGTCGATATATTAAGGCAGTTTGCAATTCGGGGTATAAATTGCACGTAATATTTTAGAATTAGTTAATACGGAAAAATCTTACATACGAAACTTAATAATATTAAACGAGGTAGAGAATTGTTATAAGGCTAGAATTATCGTAAAATATTACTGGACAAAAATATTATTACAAACAGACATGCAAGTTTTATATTTTGCCGGACAATAGAAATGCTTGATTACCACCGTAACTTATAAAATATCACCCAAGAAAAATTTTTAAAAGAAATTGAAAATAAAGACACAATCCGAAAATTTCCACAAATAACTAAAAATATATTAAATCAGGTAATAAATTACAAAAAAATACTTTGTGGATTGATAAGAAACCCAAATGCTTCTTGCCCAGGAATCCTTGTTTCTAAATAATTTTACTACTAAAATACCATAGATGGCTCAGGTTCTCGTATGAAAAAATCCGCTATTATCTTATGTAAAAAGCCTCCTTACATAAAACTTTATATTCACCCCCTTCCCCCCTTAAGTAGCTTAGCATCGTTGATCTTGCTGAGGACGGTGTTACCAACTAAGTTATGCCCCCACCTTAAAAATTACCATGCATAACTGCTGTTTTTTCAGATATTTCAAGCACCCCATACATTTACTAAAGCCTCTCGTCGCATGATTTATCCCCGTCTTCTAATTGTCCCCCAACAGAACATAAACCGACTCTGCTCGTTATTTCACAAAGTTGGCTCTTTACAAATTTCTATTGGCATTACAATTATTAAACCAACACTATTCGGATTCTGAGCCAAGCTCTTCAAAATCCGCTACCATGGCCTACAAATAAGTATTACGAGTACCAATAATATTTAACACAAATCTGATTTTACATATCCGATTTAATTTTAATAGCTTTGAACTATCATTTATTATTTAAAGTTATAAAAAAAATTATTCTTTAAAATTCGAATATATGGATATTACTTACAATTTTTTGTAAACGAGACTTTGACTAGAAATAAAATATCAAAAGAATTTTTAAAAACTATTGATTTTATTAGCTTCAATGATAAATTTTTGTCTGCACTAATTTTGCTTATTACTACAATTCTTTAATGTTTTTTTTTATTTCCATTCATTGTAAAATATAGAAATTTCCTGTGTTGTTGCCCTCTGTTTAAATTGTCGTAATGTCTAGTAAACAAAGCCTATTCTGCGAATAAAATCTCAGAATTTCAAAACATAAATTCTGCAATGTTATCGTGGTTTTCCTTTTTCAATAAATACGAATAATTACACATCCGACTATCTAATGCTGTTTGAATAAATAAATAAACTTGGTAAAAATAAGTATAAAATAAATATCTTAACATTTGAAAGAAATTAATTACTTTTTCAAAGTATTTGACTAAAAATATAAATCAACTGATACACCGAGAAAACATGCAGTAAAACGAATTTATTGTAATTGTTCTAAGTATAAATTGCTCTTTTTGTGAGGCTGTTATATATATTTAAATATCAGTGAGTAATCAATTTGTTAGATTACTTTAGAAAACGATTTTTTCATAATGGACATAAAAATTACCATATAATTCAATAACACACATTAAGACAAAGAGATTAAAAAAATACTCGAATAGCCTTTTTCATTTGACATGTAATTAATTATAAGCTATTTAAGAAGTTTTTTATCGCATTCATTTTTACTTGAACTTTTGAGAAGGCTTATAAAATCATACTTTTCAGGAAAAAAAATAATATAAAAACTGACAAAAAGAGCAATCACTAACATGTTACTTGGCTCCCATCCCAATTGCTTTTTCAGTTTTAAAAATTTTATTAAACATTTATGAAAATCTTTACCACCAATTTCCCATTTATTAGGAGCACTTTAGATGGGGGCATTGGCTTTTATTAAAATTAATCATGCTTGTAATCAATTAAACAAATTTTAACATTTCATTTCGTATCCTAAAATTAATAAAAGTGGCACCAAAAAAATATAATAATCAATGTACGTCGTTATTTAAAGTAAAATAGAATCATATATGACTTCTGCAATAACAAGAGATACTCAAAGTTATTACAATCTGCCTCCAACCGTTTCGGATAGCGACAAAATAGTATTTAAACAACAGGAAAGAAAGGACTTGGTATTATTAATGCCCATGCCAGTTTTCTGAGGTAAATCTGATCTTTTAAGCTTCATAGTCGATATAAGTATAGCATGGGTTGTTTGAAAAATGCACGGAGACTCAATCAAATGTATTGACCATGTCTATTGCGATATAACATTTCCGAAGTTTAGATCATCATCTCGGAGAAAATTAGTAGAGGACCACATTTTGAAAGAAAGGCTTACTAAATTGCTTGTGTTATTTAATTCATCTTCAAAACAGATTAATCTGTAACATTTAAAAATTTTGTACGGCTTTGTCCTCTTCCGACTTTCTCCCACACATAGATTATAAAATTTCTGCTTTTTTTAATACAATAAAAAATTTAGTTTTCAAACATAAACGGGGAATATTTTTTAAAGATATATTCCGCTTTTTGTTCCCTAAATTTGATCGGCATAAAACATCTCCAAGAAACAAAGTACTTAAAGTCTATTTTAATTAAAAAAAAGCCATCAAAGGATAGAAGATTTGCTTAAGGTATTATTAGTAAAAAATTATTCAGTCTATTCAATCGAAAAATAAATATAATCGGCTAACATTTTTTGATTTTAATGCAAGTGTTTATCAGCGTCCCACAAAATATCCACTTATGATTCAAAAGATTTTGGACCTTACCCCTCTAGGCTTAATATATTTCATTTAAACTTCAGATGTTTACCCAAATGAGCATAAGAATTTATGTTGCGCTTTGAAATTTTCAAAAGTAATTTCATAGATATAAATTTAGAATATCTGTGAGAAAATCAACGGCGCCGTTCGAGATATTGAATCATTAATGGTATATCCTTTCCCTATAACCAAGAAAATAAGCAAAGTGTGTAAAAGAATAGTGAATTCTGACTATTATGTAGGGCCTTCTTCAATAAAATAAGAAAATTGTTAAAATGATTGATAACTTGCCCCTCAAATGCTATAATCTTACATGGATTGAAAAATCTAAACCAAAAAGTATCAATAATTTAAAAATTGGTTAAAGAGATTTTGATTATGTTTTATAAGAATTTTGGTTGTTACTTTATAAAAAAGGGAAACAACATATATTCGCTTAGTCAAGTATCAATAAAAATAACCTCAGACTAAGTTGTGTATAAAATATCAGAATGTTATTGTTCGGCAAAACGCAGCCGGTTTGATCAGTTTTTTTAATTTAGAACTATGCTCCTTATATGTAATATTGGATTGCCAATCAAAATCCAGTTCTCCTTCAATTTACAAATTAATTTCAAAAAGTGAAAGCGAACTCAAAGAGTCTCAAAAATACAATGCTAATAAATAGAATGATTAACGATTTTAAACATTTTTCCTCTGCTTCCACACAATTAGCATTGTTAAATGAGAAAAATTTGTCTCGTACTTATTATTTCTATAATATAGAAAAAAGTGTTATGAGCAGCGAAGGAACGGATATGAAATTTATTATGAATTCTGTTATTATTGGAGACTTTAATATATTCGATACTTTATTTTTGACGAAGAATAGCGATAAATATTTCCAAACTTTAAAAGAATCTACTTATCCTATACGCAGAGTAATATAAATACTATAATATTTAGGCCTTCAGTAAACCTACAGGATCAAGTATAATCGAAAAAAGAAATAAAATCAATAGTTACTAATTTATATATCTCGTCTTTTTTCCAACACATTCCAAAAAATTTTGAAAATCTTGCTTTTTTTTAACTTTTTTATTGTGAAGTTTAATAACTTTTAAACTCATAAATGCAAAATAATTTTGGATATAAACGATAAAACAAAAAAGGATTTTTAACGTATCGAAGGATAACAATTGATGAAAATGTATTTCATCAATCAATAAATAGTATAAATACTTCAATGGAGCAAATTGATATAATTTGTAATTTTTTCTCAAATAAATGACTATCTTCGGATATACATTTGAACTAAGTAATAAAATTCTGTATATTCGATCTGGATATCTGGAATATTGTTGAGAGGTTTGATGGGTTCATAGTAATGTAGATCTGTCAAGATTTTGATTAATATAAAAATTTCGATAAGCTTTAAAGCTGATTTGTTTCTTTATTATGCCAAATATCAAGTAATCAGTTCTTTGAATAGCATCTGAGAAAATAGTTTACTATCCTCTTACCTTGGATAAATAATTATTTCAGTTAATTCACGGGGAAAAAAAATAATGTACACTTTCTTGTTTATTTGTAGTTATCCAACTTCTCGATCGGAATTATATTCCTTTTTAGGCCAATGAATAATTTTTTTATATTTGATAGCCTGAGACCCATCTTATTGGTCTATTTAAAGAGTATTTGCTTAGTCTTCATGTTAATAGAAGAAAACTTTCTAAATTTAGAAGAGGTACAGCTTCCAAGCCTCTTATTCCCTTATTCTCTCAATAAAGGTCTTGATATAGACATATTGCCTCCGGCATAAGTTCCTAGGAATTATTTTATGCATTGTTGGTAGATAATTCGATCTATCATAACTGTACTTTCTCATAGAACATAAAAAATCGATATTTTTACAACCAAAATTGCCAGACTTCCAGCCCCCTAATCCCGATTTTTTTATATGCAATTGAGGCTCCAAACAAATAATTCTTTTTGAGCAGCTTCAAAATTACATGCTAAGCAGCAATCGATAATTAAGCAATTACGTTCAAGTAAATGCGAGAAATAATTGCCGCAGTTAATGTGTGGTATTTACAATATTCATCTAAACCTAACTAGCGCTGATCATTTATAATAATCTAGTTCAATAAATACTCCGCTAGAGAACTGGACTAAAGTATTAATAATAAGATAGTGCAAAAAGGAAAAAAATGAAACTTCTTGAGGAATATATTTATTTTGTTCTCATCGAAAACAAATTATAATTTATTTGAATAAAAATAAAAAATAATCAAACAATATGCACAATTTTTTTTCTTAAACTGGGTGTGGAAAATTTTACAAATCTCTTTTGAGTAAAACTCCACGGTCCTTCATCTGACCTATTCTGACACCTTGGAAAATCTTCTTAGATAAAGGTAGTGTAAGTCTCTCCTCAGCGATTTCTTTCCTGTATGGGCGCTATATCTCGAGGGTATTGACTCGCAGACCTCAATAAACACAAATAATGCAAAGTTTATGTTGAATCTAAGAGTTTTTACTTTTTTCCCAATAATATAAATTCATAATAATAAATAACCTTTTTTATACGATTTAAATTCACTTTTCGATCAATATTTTATTCATTTACTAAAATAATATATATTTTTATGAAAAAATTAAAAGAAATTATCGTAAAATTCTTCAGCAAATTATTATCAGAAAAGCTCGTAAACAGCAAAGAAGACATTTAAAGAAATTAAGAATATTCTTATAAGACTTTTATAAATATAAAATTTATGCTTCATCTCCTTTTACTAAAAATATACTTATTTATTCAATTATTAACAGGGATTTGGGAGCATTTTAAGTTTGGGGGGTTAAGGTGCGTTCTAGTGTAGTTGACAACATCATTTTCAGTGAAATAAACGAAGTAGGGCAATTAGTGGTTACTTCAAACGTTCGAGTGGCGTATTCAAAGTAATTTGCAGAGATTACCTTGATATAATATAAGGTTATTTTTTATACTTAAAAAAAAGCTCTTTGTCGTAAGGTACACGCATAACCCGTGAAGGGCAATAAATTTGTTGTTTCTTGGGGATAGTTTTTTTTAAATCTGGCAAATCAATTTAATATAATAAAAATACGGTTAACATAATTATTCACAAAGCACAATAGGATGTAAAAACAATTTTTATCTTATTTATTTTTTTTTGCTCCATCTAAAATCGTGTTTAGAGAGGCTTAATTGAGTATTCGTAAATCCCTGAAACATAAAATAAAATAAAATTTAACCTCACAAAAATTGATGTTAAAAAAAAATACAATCAAATAGCTCAAACAGTGTAATATACATGATAAAATAAGGGGGGGCTTATTTTAGATTCCTTTTTTATTTTAATGAGAGGCAATGGAAAAACGTCCTTTTGTCGTACTGATTATTAACCGTTAAAATCGATTTAGTATAAATATTTTTATTAGCCTATCTTGTTGCCCTTCTTTCCCTCATATTGTCTCAAAAAATATTTTTTCCCTTTATTTTATATGTTTTTCAGTCACTTAAGCGCAAAATTATCCCAATCATGTTATATTTGATGCTTTTTCTAATTTTTGTTCCTCGCTCTTACTTCGTTTAGTTTCTTTTTAAAAAAATATCATAGTGGTCTGATAGGATTCATGTCAGGCGACTAATCAGATTAGGCTTGCATTTTAATATTTAATTCTTGTAAGAATTTTGAAATGGAATGGGGCGTATGCGTAAGACCATTGTTGCGTTGAAAAATAAGATCTCTTTTAATTTATATTCGCAAAGGCGATGCGATTTTTTCTACAATTTTCTTATATTAATTCATAATATCATTACGGAAGACTAAAATTTTCACACCAATTGCTGTCATCCATCTCTGTACTATGATTGTGCCACCTTCATGTTAAAGGATTTGTAAGGTGCACCCTGATTTTAATTCTTCGCGTGCTTCTCGCTGGATAATTTATGTGCCTTCAGACTTAAATAAATTAAATTTGCCTTTAACTGAAAACAAAAAGCCCTTCAGAAAGCATATGTCCCAATCAAGAGATGCGAAAACCATGTAAGTCGTTTTTCTTTCGGTTTTCTTGTGAAATCAGTTGATGTTTGTCTAGCTATTCGTTCATTCACCTGATCGTCGCTAACACGGCATCTAAATAGTTCTTTACAGATAATACATGCTATATGCCTTACCAAACAAGATTTTATATTTAATGCTGATAAGAGAGGTCTAAATTTGTCAATTCGTAAGATTATTTTGTCAATTATAGTTTTAATTATTCTTGGCGTGGGCAACCTTAATTCTTTTTTTTTGCCATTCAAGATATAATGCAGAGGACTAAATTAAGAATATTTTAAATTTCTAGTTTTAAATATCTGATATTTATTAGAGTCTGAGTTTTGTCTCTGATTCTCAAAATAACGTCTTTGTGTCGCAATTAACTCCCTTGCTTTTCTCCTCATCGATAAATTCAAATAATTTCAAAACATAAAAAGTTATAGCCAATATTTTATCATGCAAATAAAAGCTGTAAAAAATGATTTAGTCATAATTATTCATTTTTTTAGTATCTCTGGGATATTTTACAATTTTAATTTTCTTATTTATATCATTGAATCATCAGCTTCCACTTGTTTCATGTTGAAAAATTAACACTGTAAAAAAACATATTCTCCTTTATTTTATCATATTTATGAAGTTTTTTTGTTGTGACAAATATTCATATTTTTTAACTAATTCTGCTACGGATTTTGTTAAATTTAATATTTATCTTAAGTATGGGAGTATTTACTAATAGCTATTTGAGTTTCTGTTTCTATGCATGTCTAAATATTACTTTTTCAGTTTTGAGGAAGTATTTCTTCAACTGTTCAACATATTCTCACACGAATCCAGTTTCGATTTTCTTCGAGCTTTCCTATTAGGCCAGCTTCCTCTTGAGAATAAAGAATTAATGTGTTTAGAGCAGAATAATATCATGCTAAAAAGTGAAAATGATGTGTTATATGCTCCTAGAGTTTTTTATTTTTATTTTGAAATCTGACGCTGTTCTTTGGCTGAACCCAATTAATATGTTTGTGTTTAATCGTAAAAATACAAAATTCTTATAAGACTGATGATCTATTTTTTGAATATATCTTCTGGAAAAGGAAATAAATTAACTGATAAAAATATTGATTGATGTTAATTTTGACCGTTATTTTTTAGAAGTAAGAAGTATTAGAAAGTCTGACGTTTTTAAATCTTATTGACAGGTAGAATCTTACCTGATCAATAGAGCAAATATGTGTAAGCTTTTGTAATTAATCAATAGCATCTGCGTTGCAAATTCAAATTGTGTTTGAACAGTATTTTCTGAACCTTCAAAAAAAATTTTTAAATCCTAATCCACAGAATTTATTCCGAATTTAACGCTTTATTATTTTTCTATGATGATGTATTGCCTATCAAAGTAAGAAGAGTATCTTTCCTTCATCAGATGTCTCATACGTTCGAATATTGGTTCTACCATTTTTTATGGGCCGAACCCCTCTTGGTAGTTCTGTTTATTTTCTCAGTTTTCTCAAACCTTCAAATAGCTTTATCAGTAAATTTTGAAATTAACATACATTGAAATATTTGAAGGAAAAGGCATACTTACCATACTATGGATAATTTTTTACTTTAACAAAAATAATTTCACGGCCTTTAAAGGTTCTTTTTCAATAGTATTTTGGTTGATGATAATTTCTATCTCGTAAGGATACCATGAATATTTAAAAGCCTAAAATTGAACGCAAAAATTTATAAAATACGAATAAATATCATAGTTTTCTAGATTTCAAAAGGAATTGATTGATGGATGAGCTAAAAAAAAATCATAAAATACACGAACGCATAAACAAGTTTATCCTTTAAAATAGAACTTTTTGGCATGTTTTTATTAAAATAATATTATATATTAAATTATTATTGTAATAATTTCTATATCTTGCAGTAGTTTGATGGTAAGCTTCTTTTTGTTAAGAATAAACGCATGTTTATTTTTTATAGTTATAAACTTCAAACAATAATATGTAAAAGAAACATAATAATTAGCTTCAATTTTAAATTCTATAAGTCGTTCTATTAGATGGCCAATTTATTTCAGATGAATTTGAGCAATATAAAAAGACGGTTAGTACAAAATAATAAATGGATATTCAATATTATTTCAATAAAAATGCCATAAATAAAAGTGTTCGCTTTGGAATGTAAACCAGGCTAAATAGACCTAGGTCTACCAAAAATATTTATTTTTTTAATTTGGATTTTGAATAATAAAAATAAGCCCTCCCAACTGTTAAGATATTATACAAAATATGAAATAATTAAAAGTTTCTTAAATAAAATTTTTAACATAATTTTGTAATAATATTTGTCAATAATAAGCTAATTTTGTTCTTAATAAAATCGTGTGATCAGATTGATTAAAGTTCATCTGTTAGACTTTTATAGATTACTGAACATATTCTTCTATATGATTATAATGAAATAACTGCCAATATATTAGTTAACAAAAAACGCGAAATACAGCGTAAATAACCCTAATTAGTATGGTATAACTACTAAGGGGTAGAGCCAAAGCCCTAAAAATTCTCATAAATTAATAAATAACTATACATCTTTTAGGCTTCTACCTTCATTTGATGTCAATAAATTCAAGCATAATTAAGGAGATTTAACGTATAAAGCACAAATAGAACTGTTATTCCTCCTATATCTTGGGGTTTCAAACTTATATAGGTCGAACCATATTTTTAAGAATGACAACTTTTTGAGACCCTTATAGTGAAAAGCAGAAAAAAAAAATTAGCTGGCCACCTGAAACTCTATCTGCACATTTCTAAGTTTAAATAACCCTGTTCTATGCAAAAGAACATCGTTTCAATTTTGGATCAGAAATTTTTTTCACATCAACTTTTATTTTAACTAAAAATGTAAGAATATTAGTTAGAGGGAAAACATTGACTGCCAATGTTATAATTTTTATTTAAAAAGTATTCTAACTCCTAAACACGTTTTTTTTTATTTTATCTTTTCAAGCGCTTTTATAAGAATATTTTTGATTGTTTTTTTTTTTAAATTTCGTTGTATTTTAGAGGATATCAAACTCTCAAAATTATCATTTTTACTTTAATAACTACTAAAATATTAGAAAATCTTTTAGCGCCGAAATTGTGTTTAATCGAATTACTTTAAGTGAATAAACGACAACATCTTATTGTATCTTTAGCCTTCCCAACCGATTATTCACCTATAACCCAGGCCCTTAACTGGATTAATTTTAGCCTATCCCAATAATATCATATAAAAACAACTTAAATTCAATTAAAACAATGTATTATTAATAAAAATAAAACCAGAATTTTTATAGATTACAGTTCTAATAATAAATTCGAGCAACATTGGCCTCTTCGCGAAATATATAATATTCCAAATCAAAGCCTAATTTTGTGATCGGTCAATAGTTACGGAATTGGCAAAAATGTTTCCTTAGAAAGCTCAAAGGTAATAAAAGACAAAAATAGATATTCAAAAAAAGCCTCTGTACTACCCTATTTTGCATAATATAAAATGTTATCATTTGAATTGAATATTTATTAAGATTACTATGAAGAATTTTTTGCCTATTATGAAACAATTATAAGGAATATCTAGTAAGTAGTGTGAGTAAAATATCATTAATTTGATCAGATGTATCAACCCAGTTACTGATTAAAATAGATTGGAAAACCTGGAAATTCATCACAAAAATATCTTAATTAGTTTTACGGATATAGTCGACGACAAAAATATTTTATATCAACTATACTCAGTAGTATAGATGGATAAGCTAAGAATTGTAACGTTTGTATAGTTATATTTCTTCCACTGGCTGTATTTAGAGTAGATAGAATTTTTCAATGCTAAGCCGCAGTAGAGCATGGAGCCGAACCATCGTTAACAATTTTTTAAATCTAAATAAACAGTTTTAATAAATAAAAGCTCACCCTTTTTTTTTAATTTCTCTGTGGCATATCAAGATAATTAAAAATCTACATGGATACTTAGATTTTTTTTTAACCTGTTAGGATTTATGTCTTACAAGTCTATACTGGATAAAATTTTAAAAGTTAAAAAAAACACTCAAAAATAATTGAATTTTTAGCAAAAGCATCTTTGGCTCTAAAGTAATAAAATTTTTGTTTTAAACTCAACCGCATCTTTTGAAAATCCGCCATTATATTATTGCATGCTTAGTAAATGACGATTAGAACCACTACTATATTTTCCCGACATTTTAGTTCTAAAGATCTTTTTAGGATATCTAAAAATTTTCTACGGTCTTTTTACACGTCCCAATAAGCAGACAATTGTAAAACTTGTATGCTCTTTTTTTTATAAAAATCTGTTGACCACTTTAAAGTGTGCCTTCGATCATTATTCTGTTTTAAGATCATGGATTCCAACCCTATACAAACTGCAAAGAACACAAGATTATCTGTTAAAATATTATAAGATTAGTTCGCATCCTTTTTTTATCAATAGATATTAGCTTGGTTGTTTTTAACATGTTTTATAGCGGCATAACTTTATGATGTTCGGCCATTCGACGGGGAAAGCATAAAGAATTTGGTATATTTTATGTTTTGGTGTTATGCTGAAAAAAGAAGAATGATTAATTTTGCCTTTTAAGCAAACTTTCATGTATATTTTACTAATTCAATACGAAATACAATTTTTGCAGATTATTCGGGGCTAATGGCGGAGCGAACGATACAAAGTACGGTGTTTAAGCAATTTAAATGTTGTGTATATTTATACCTTTTATGTGTCCTAATTGAGAAAATATTTAATGAAATATTTTATGCGTTTTTTTAAAATAATTTTAAGAAACAGTAAAAATAATAGGGGAAAGGATTTGAGATCAGAAAAAAAAGTCAAATACATTTATTAAGTATATGAATTTTAATTTATGAAAACAAGTTTTATTTAATATTTTGTTGATGTTTTTTTGAGATAACAAAAACCTTGATTTAGGTCATATTGATTAAAAAAATGCAAATTTAAAAAAAATATTAATTATATCAGCTGTACTTTTTTGTTCGAACAAATTTGATATGCCATACTGACCTCGTTCAAAATAAGTTTCCAGGTTTCATATTCGCTCTAGCCATTTGCTTGAGAGACATCACGGCCATTACTTTCCGGGGTGGAGTAATTGTCTCATTTTATTTATTTTTCATAGTAAGGTATGGAATTTTAGCGTTGACTTGCAAAGTAATTTCTTAACTATCTTGCCCGTTCTGCTTTTTACCAAGTGGATCGCTGTTATCCAAACTTTTTCACACCACGGGCTTAACTAAATCCTTTTTTAGAGTCACACTTTACGATACTAAAAAAACGCTAATTTTATTGATTCACCTCTCATTTTTCTATCACACTGAATCTTCTGGCATAAATTTTAAAATATTTCTCTGAACCCACAAATTTTTTGAGAATAACTAGATTATTGGCTACCAATAATTTGAGTTCAACTAAGAAATATGCCTGTTAAAAATTCCTTAACAAAAAAAATTCGAATTTTCTTTTAGGAAAAAGCGTAAAATGTGCCTTTTTTTTATGATGTAGTTAATCCATTGAAATGATAATGTCACGGGAGCTCTTTTCAATGATGGGTTGCTTAAGACGATAAGAAAAAAACGTTTTCTTTTTTCTAAAACTAGCATAGTGTGCAAACTTTATTTCAAAAATGACTCAAAAGTTTTTGATCAAATGACGTAAATCTATCGGTTATGTAACAGAAAGAGGGGGTGGGTATGCTCTTGACTATTAATAATTTTTTTTTTCGAACTAATATTCAAAAATATAGATTAAAATATCCTTCAGTTAATTTATACCCTCTTATTCCATTTTTGAATTTAGGTTATATTTAACAAATATACTTGAACTTTTTTATTTTAATGCGAAAAAAAACAATAAAATTTAAACTTAAAAAATACTATTTTGGTCTTTACACGTATAGTGATCGGCACACTAAAGATGAGCCTAAAACATCAAAAATCATCATCAGATGCTGAACCCTAATTTATTATTTTTCTTTTTTCATCAATTCGTTGGGATATATATTTGGGCAGGATTTAACATTATTTTCATAACATAAGCGTAATTTGGATTAAATGCTTAAATATTTTTAACACTCGGTCAAAAATATATCTTCATCTAGGAGCCTTTACAAACATAACATAAAACCTTCATTAAGAATAAAAACATATAATCTCGATCAAATCCATCTGAGATGCGCATGGAAATTTTAGAAAATGTTTTTCAAGGATATTTATGTTCAAAATGAATTTCAATCAGATAAACTCATGATTTTATTCCTTAAAGAAAGTCTATAAACTGTATCACAATAGTCTCATCTTCTCTATAAATTCTCTGTCTTTTAGTTCCTCCAACTAATATAAAAATCCAAGATGTCTTTTTTGATATAAAAAAATAAATTAATACAACTGTAAAATTTTGAAAACGATGGTATAAAAAAACATTAAAAACTATCATTATTAATATACTACATTGTCTATATTTTTATATTTAATATCTTTTTTTCTTAGAACAATAAAAAGGTTTATTTTTCCAGCCAATATAATTATTGTTGAAAATGCAAACATAATAAAAATAAGGCCATCTGTATTCAAAATATTTTCTATGATTTTGTTTGTAGAAAAACAGATTAAAATATAAATAAGATAAATTAAATCAAGAATGTCCAGCGAATGTCTTGCCATCATTGTTGCACGTTTAAGTGCTCGACAATAAACATATGTTATAATTATCAATATTAAATATAGTTCAATTTGTTCAATTTTCCAACGATAATGAATTAAAATTATTGTTGGAATTAATGCACATGCTTTGACAAAATAAATAAGTTCAAGACATGAAAATATATTTTCTGACAACATATTGCAATATTTCATTCCCCCAATTGGTTTCTAATATATTATGCAATCCATAATACCTGTTTAATTTGTGTGGCATCTGTTATGCCTTGGTATACAGCAGTTAGAGCAAAGCACAAGAAAGATTGCAAAATCCATATCGAATTATTTTTGAATGATGTTTCAAGAATTGGTAATAAAGTAATCATTATAAAATTTACGACGAAAGGTATTGATCTGTCTATAAAAAATAGGTTGATTGATCCAATAATATAACCTACTATTGAAAAAAATAAGGATGAAAAAGTGAATTGAGAAAATAATATATCGAAAGAAGAGGGAGAAATGTCTTCGTATTCGATTGAAGAATTTTGAAAATCGTCTCCCAAAATAATAGAATTCGAATAGTTTTGAAAATTTGATGAAAAATAATAGAGAATATTTATCGCCATAAAAAGCGAAGGCAATATTATAATTGTAAATTTTATCAATAAATTCATTTTTCTAGGTTCTTTTTTATTATCTTTTTCGATTTTACTGCTATAGTCCCTCATTATATTTAATTGTAATTTTTAAACATGTTAATCTTGTATTTATAGAAAAATTAAGCTTCAACAAGATATCAATGAATCACAATGAATTGATTATCGAATCAACTGCAAAAATAACATTGCTACTTAGTTTTTTTAATAAAAATATTTATTTCAATTAAAAATTAATAAAAAATTCAGTAATTTTTCCATACAATTTCGAAATTTTTATTTATTGGTATACCTTCCATTGTGTGTGTTTCAATAACAAATAGATTTTCATTATCCTCTTGAGAAATATATTAAAATTTACATGATGTGGATTATGGATTAATGTTAACATAAAACAATCTTTATTTTAAATGAATGAGATTTTGAAAAAAAAACATTTTAAATTGTTATCTTTGTAGAGTTATTAAATGAGGGAAAATATACAAATTAATAATTTCGATATTTAATAACGCCCGATTCTTTGAAACAAATAAATTTATACAACATTTTGATTGATGGTATACTTTTTTTAAACGTTAAAAAAAAGTTTTATATTAAATATTTTTGTCCTGAAAAATTTATGCGACCCTATATCCATTTATCAAAAAAATAAATACATTTTCCTTTTACAAATAAATTTAATGAAAGAACTAAAATTTTAACCTGAGGAATAAAATTCTGAAGTTGTAATTGCCCGAATATTTTACTGAACGCAATTACTTCCTTAACTGCTAATATTCAGGTTTAGCTCTTTTAAAGATTATAAAAATATCTTAAAACAATTCGGGAATAAATAAGAAACTAGAATGTATTTTTCCTGCATCTGGAATTCCGCCACCTTCTACTCGTTCCTCCGTTGCACCACTATGACTTCGGTTCTCGTTTTAAACAAAACTTACTATCTTAAAGAAAGGGCATCTCTAAATAAAATTTTGATCATACTCACAAAAACTTGACTGAGTCGTTATTAGTTTTGCATGACGGATCATACAGCAAACAATTTTGAAAACTTTAGTAGGTTTGTTTTTAATATAGAGTCTTATTGAAACTTGGCTAAACAATAAAATATTAAAATCAAAAATTGCACCAATCATACAAAAAATGTATTTAATCAAGTCGGAAATCAAACTAAAAATACTATATTTTAACGTGAAGATAGAGGCAATTAATTTTGTTTAGTGATTACTAAGAGAGATCGAATAATACATTTTACATCGCTATAGTTTAATTAAATTCTAGAAGTATAAATATGATTTAAAGGTCTAAATAATGCAATAGTATCAATGAAGAGTACACTGCCGAAAAAATAGTTCCCTAAAACCAAAATCATGAGGTGTTAATTTGATGACTCATATACGTCCTAAATTAAAGAAATTAAATGAAATTTTTATTATTAGTATTGGCGTTAATAATATATCATATTGTCGTATTATTAATATGATATTTTCATATTTATTTTATTGAAGAGAATTTGGTAATTATCTTCAATATAAAAAAGCAAAAGAAAAGTAATAATTTTCATGGGTAATACGCAGGATCAAAAATATGAATTGGACACTTTTTGAAGTTCGATTAATTTTATATTGTAAAAGCTAGAGATGTAATTAACATGATCAAATATAGAAAATATCAATATAATAAGTTAATTCATGTTTAAATATTTGCAGGAATTTATTAACGCTTTTTGGAGATATTTCCATTTACAACAAATAAAAAATGGGAAAAATAGCATCAAGATTATTAAAAGTAAGCCTTGGGCAAAAAAACACCAGAATTTTTATCAGTAAAAGAACACAAAATAATTTAGGATTTTATAAACTGTTTAGAGTGACTGATGAAATTTATCTGTAGAAATATCATGCTAGTTTGTATTAGTTAAACGTGTATGTAAGGTATCCTCTTTGTTGGACAGCTTCTTCAGTATAAAAAATAGAAATCCTCATTTTTTTTTTTTGACTGGTATGATTCAGCGGTAGTGTGGGGGTCTCTCCCACTAAACATCACACCAACCTCTTCCCTCTAGGGACGCCGTACCACAGGGGCATTGGCTCGCGCGAAATCCTCATTAATTGTAAAGGTAGGTCTAATTTAAAGGTTAGGTAAGATTTTTTGTAAAGAGGCACAGAATTTAAAGGAAACGAGCCATAATTTATAAACATTGCTTTTGAAAACATTCTATAATTTTTTTTATATATTATACGTTTTTTTAAAACCACTGAAGCCAATATTATAAAATTAAACCCGTATTTTTGAAAAATTTTTATTTTTTACCAACACTATCTTTTGAAAATTAATTACACGAGAAAACAATATGGTATTGTTAGCCCTCTCGGCAGGCAAATAGTAGCCTGACAAGAGGTTGATAACCAGTATATTTTAAAAGCTTTAGAAAATCATTTATAACGTTATAAAAAAAAATTGGGAATGCGAATTTAGATATCTTTACTCGTTTGTTAAAACCTCTCATACTAATGTGCTCTTTTACTTCTTACGTCGGCAGAGGTATCATAAAATATTAAATTAAAATAAAATCGAAAATCTAAGAAAAAATCGTACTGACAAACATATATTCCTACATTGTATGTTCAGGGGTTACCTGAATTTAGCGACGACGTATTTTCGCATATTTCTACGGAATTTGACATTTTTTTTACTACCGGGAAAATATTTTGACTTCACGCAATTTTACAGTTTTTGAAACAAAAACTATTTTCGTAACTGAATGAAAATCCTCAAAAACTTTTCCACATTATAAAAGAGAATAAACTTTAATAAATTAATTAATATTTTGTTTTTCGAGACTATTTGTGTGACGAATTCCATTGCCGCCCTTAACATTTGAAATTATACAGTTTTTTGTTCATAGGCACTAGTTATAAAATATGTTTTAACTTTTTCTTTACAAATACTGTAAAAATTGTGAAAAAATTATAAAACAAACACCAACCCGATTTTTCAGTGCCTTAATAATGTATTCGTTTTTTTAAGATATTTGTTGAAACAGAAAAATGGCGACAGACTAACAAAATTTTCATTTTTTTTTCTACTTTGATTTATTCAAATAAATAAAGAGTTTCGATATACACCGAAGATTTAGGGTTGCCATACTTTGGATAACTTATTTAAACATCAATTTTTTATAATAATGAGTTTTATATGAATTTGATGTCTTAAAAAGATATTATCCTACTTACGGTACATTGAATGGAAGCCAACAGTTTAATATTTTTGTTTTCTGAACAGGATTTA
>SGJC01000325.1:0-16573 GCA_009887335.1 Henneguya salminicola | reverse complement strand
ATACTATTTAACAAGATTCTCATTTTATTATTAGTTTTTAAATAATATTAAATCAATTTTTTTTATATTTGACAATTTAATGTATTTTATAAATAATTTCAAATATTAGATGAGCGTCATATATGTATCACTTTTAATTCATGATAACCTTATTTCAAAACGTAAAGTAAGACAATGTTTACTTTTTGGTAGAGTTTCGGTTTTCGAAGTCGCGACGGCTCAGAAGAAGTAAAACATTAAATGGCGTTTTCTATGCTTGGGTAGCATAATCCTGCGCCATTCATTTTACCAACACGTTGACAAATCAAAAATTATTAACACATACAATTGGATTACAATGTGAAGCAGACCATTTGTCGTAACGTATAAATGATAAGAGTTAAGTAGAAAGAATTTTTCTCAAAAGATAATTTAAATAACTTTTGGTCTTTCGCTTGCTTTTTTCATCCTCTTTCTAATACGTAAGAAGAACTTATCGAGGTTTTTATTGGTTTATCCGTTAACAAGTCTTTAAATTAGTTTCTGTTACCATTAATCTGCCAAAGCTCATGCGCAAAGTGCTTTTCTTTTAAATTTATAACCAATGCATCCATTTTATCTTATATTTTCACATAAGTCTGGCCTGTTTTTCGATTGGAATTAATACGGTTATATATGGCGTTTGCCTGTAGGGGAGTGTACTAATTATATTAACTATTTTACAAAAAATATTCTGAATTACCGAGGAAAGAGATCAATTTAAGAAATGTAAAACTCTGCCCATAAAATTTTAGGCCTTTCTAATTGGTTTAATTTTTTTTATAAATGCCAACCGTTTCTTTAATATCTCGGCGAGTATAAAAGCCACCCAGTATGTATTCCTCCTTCATATGTTCCTTATAGTAAGTCTTTTTTTACTTATGTATCAACGAGAAGAATCTTAATTGTAGATGATTTTGTAAAAACTGAAAACACATAAGAATCTGTTAAGATAAAAACTTGTTATATTCTTATCATTTATTGAAACCTTTTTACAGAAATATTTAATTTTAATCAGTAAGACTTAAAAAGGAGCATTCAATTCATCTTAAAATTACTTGGTTTACATTTTATAAATTTTTTATAAAAAGTTGTAGATTCATTCAAATTCAATCGATACCAATTTTCATATGTTTTTTAAGGTATCATTTATTCAATTGTAAGTTAAAACTGACGCGTTTAAGAGTGTATCAATAGGTTTCGTTCAATTTTTTAAAACCCTCATTTATAACACAGCTGTCAAATTTTACTTTTATCATTTTTTGGGTTTTTTTATTGTTGATTAGCGTATTTGCTGTAACAATAACCTTGGCCACTCCATTTTTCATAAATTTAACGAAAAATCTTTTTTGAGCAAAAAAATTTTATTTTTACAACAATTATTCTAGTTTAAAATCAAAGATGCCGTGGTTCTCATTGCTATTTTTTACATATTTTAGAGACACGGCCATAAGTCGAATTGAGAAAGTAAATTTTGTTAATTTTCGTACAAATCATCCTCAGTTAAATTATAGTTCCCTTAACAACTTAATCAAGCACCATTCAACAATTTTCTGACACAGTCGAAATCGATAGAGTATGTTAGCTTCAATCTTGAGCTAAGGGTAAGGATATTTATCCTATGCGTAACTAATTGTTACAAGCAGATGCCTCTCCATCAGCAGAGATATACCGGATACGACCCATGGGAAATAATCAGGGGAAAAGAGAGGGTTAATCCGGTGTAAGAACCACCATTTCCCTCTTTATGCTAATTTAGTATTGCAAAATAAATTGTCTATATGCTTAAATATATTTATAAACAGTATCTGAAATTTGACATACAACTACCAAAGGACATGCGCCATATTATTTTTAGTTTAATGACTTAAATTTTTATTTCTATACTTTGTGGTCGAAGGCTAAATCGAGTTTGACACCACCGGCGGTCAGGATAAAGTTATAAAAAATGAGAGAAAAAATAGATCAATTTAATGTGTGTTGGGCTCAGTGCCATGTGATTTTACCCGTGTTTCAGAGCAAACTAAGAGCTTTATACGGATAAAACAATGGAAAATCTTTGATTATGAAAAGTTTAGGGCTAGTGGGTAGGTTCTTCCAATAAATCATCCTGCCAAATTTTGTTTTTAAGCATTAACTTAACAAGTCTTAAGTGTAAAACGGAAGATAAGCCATTGCTGTATTACGCATGAGCACGGTGAACTTTTATTTATGTTCTCAAAGGCAAAAATAAAGACTTTTAGCCATCCCAGAAAATCTAGACTACTGCATTGGCTGCCTCAAATCAAAGCGATTAAAGTTTCGTTCTCGCTTCTGCTATAGGTGTGCATAACCAATAAAAGTGTGCCAGGTTGCCAAATCACAAGATGGCGCACATTAGATTTGTGACAGGCGCGCACGCGTGGTGACGTATTTCCCACTTTACATCTCAATTGTTAAAAACGTAGCATTAGAAATAAATGAATTATGATATGACCATTTATGACATATGTTATTTTTTTAATAATTAAGAACAATTTCCAGAATTATGGGTTGGGAATCATTCTTCGAACTGTTCATATTGAAGCTTAAGCATGCATTAATAATAATGTGTGAATGGGCACAAGATGCCTCGATAAAAATTCATTTGCAATATGAAATATAAAAAAATACAATCCTTGACTATTTTCAATTCTGTCGAGATCCAGTCGTTGAACAATATTCCAGAAGTCTGAATACTGAAATTATTGGGGGAAGTGGGCATATAGTTTAAATTGACGAATGGCTTTTTAATTAACGAAAATATATACAAGGGGAAATAGTTTCAAAAACATGGATTTTTGATGATATTGAAAGGCAAATCGATAGTAATGGTTTAAAAAATTTAATGGTTGAGGTTCTATCCTATCGAACTTAATACCACTGGAGGATTTATATGAAGAATAATACAGCGTAAAACAATTTATTCAGCTTTTTTGGCAGAATACGGGGACATAAATAAAATGGGATATGATTCCTTTTTATGAAAAATCCCTCTTAAAATTTTCTTAATCCAGATCCTTTGAATGTATTTACTCAAACTATCGAATCTAAATGGGAAAATCTTAAAAAACATAAAAGAAATGAAAGAATTTCTGAGTCAGCAAGAAGAATACTTGACAAAATATTTATTCAAAAGTCAATAATGATGAATATCAACATCTAATAAATTTAATCAATATAAAATATCCCTTAGTTTGTTGGTATGAAGCATAAAATACCTAGTCGATCTAGATTAATATATTCTTACAAAAATATACCATTATTCCGAACCAACCGATTACTAACGATAAGCGCAGTGGCTGAACTTCATTTTAAGCCCACTAATTCGACGAGCGTATCCGGAAATTAATGTGGATGTAAGTAAAATAACACCAAAATTAAAATTTTAAATCACAGTTCTTATATGTTTTATCATATCATCGAATGCATTTTTAAAAAGTGATCAATTTCTTTTGACTATTGTCAAACTTTATAATTTGTTACTGCGCATGCTTGTAATATTGCAAAAAGAATCGTTTTTATTTTATCCTTATATAATTAATTTTTACAGACCGTTAGCTATATCTCAATTATTTTCATATGTTCGAATCGAATCTAAATTTGTTAAGTCTCGTATCGATCAGAATTCAGTAATATAAATTTCTGTTACAATTTTACTTGTAATATCTTTCATTGGCAAATCATTACAATTTTCACATTCTAATTGTTTTGTCAAGCAAGTTAATTTTAAATTAATGTTTTAAAATTAGTCAGTCTTAAGATGTAGAATAAGTTTTTATATAGAATTGTTATCAAAGAATATAATGCAATTAGTTAGTTTGCGCACACGTGATTAATTTTTTAATGGATTTTAGTAAATTATTTGGCGGAAAGAGCTCTTTTTCAGGTTTAGGATTTATTAAAAAATGTAGATGGATCTGAATCTTCAAATTTTGAGAGTAAATTAAAGGGAAAAGCTATATACGATTTTGATCCCTCTGGCTTGGAACGCGCTGCCAAATCAGCTCACCAACTTAAGGATCACCGTAATAATTTCTTTTTGTATACATTCAGCACAATCAGCTAAGATACTTGAAGTGGCTATAACTGAAGCACAAAACAAACGATTAGAAATATTAAAAGATCAAAAAGTTTATTCGTTTTTTTTTACTCAGGCTTATGATTTAAAAATTGAAAATGCTAAAATTGAGGGTGTTAAACAACAGCATGGATATGCTGTAGAGATTCTTAAAGAAGAAGCTAAAACACATAGAACCAAGGCTGAATATGAAGATTTTCTTGCCCGTAAACGTCAGGAAGATCGTCTCAAATTAGATGTACGTTACTATTTTTTAATTTCAACACAACCTGTTTTTAAATTATTTTTTCTCCCCTAGCATGAAATAATTTGTCCTAAATAACACAAATATTTTTTTCCTTGCCCTTAAAACTAGTTTAATAGATCTATTTTGTTAAATTCATAAATAAGCTCGACAGTTTATATTGTTTAATCAAACTCTAATGTTTCTTTTTAGTTTTGAGAAATAGCTATTTTTTAATTGGATTACACATAATTCTGCTTTTATCCGGTTTGAAAAACACATTTATTTAATTACAACAATTATATTTCTTTTATTCGACTTTAATGGATTGCATATCTAAATGACATTATCCATAGCAAAATATAATCTTGTAAATACAACACCGAGAAATTGAATTGCAGAAAACATTCTTTCTATTTACACATTAAAGCGCACACGCAAAATATTGATGCATTTGTTTTTTTTACACATTCTTGCAGAGCGTATCATATCCCAAAAAGAAAACCTTTTGTATTCTCTGTTGTTCAAAAATTTTATTTTTAAATAATATAAAAGATTAAAACTTTTAACTGGGCAAAATTAATCCATTACAAATAACTTGTGTTTTTATACAACATAGAGGATATCATGTTGCTGTTGGCGCTTTTTCCCTGCCTGCTAATTATATATATTTTATGACTTAATTTATATTAATGATAAAAAAGTTCTCATAAACCGATCATTTTCTATTCCATTGTAACTAGAGTAAATATTGTTTATGCTGTTATAAAACATTAAGTCAGCATCTTGTAGTCTGGGTCGCGAAAAATTTAATCTTTTATGCATTTTTTTATGATTTAAAAATGATCCAACAATTGTATGAAATAAAACACGTGTTAACTAAAGATTGAAACCCGTGTATTAAGCTAATAAAGTTGAAACGACTAAAAATTCTCCAATCTTAGCCTATTTATATCTTTTGATGCACTATCATACATCAATCTACTCTGTTACTTTTTGAATCAGTGAAATAGATAGAGACCACCTTGATTTAAATAAATATATAATTTGTTTACAGGTTAGATAATTCTTTCTTCTTCACTTCTTTTGGTCTTTTAACCATTTTTTATATTATCAACAACTGTTTACATAGGCACTTTTTATATTTCTTAAGAATTAACTTTATTTTTGTTAGAAAGCCTCTCAATTTGAGTTTCTAAAAACCCAAGAAGAGTCTGTAAGGCGCCAAGAAGAACTACGAAAACGTATACATAAAATAAAGAGATTTAGAAACAATCGATTATGAATTTTCGAAAAAAAGAGCTAATGAGAAAGAATTATCAGATATATTTTGGAAAAATAAGTCAATCTATAAGAAAGAAACCAAAGATATATTAATGGAAAAATATGGCATGAAAATGGAAAATGAATTTAAAAAAGCTGAAATGGTTGTGAGGTTTTACTTTTGGAGATAATTTAAAGCTCTTTTGGCTCAATGATTGCAAATGGATTCAACTCATTCTATGATAATAAACCTAAATTTATGGCATTTGCATCTGGTTTGTGTATATTAACAGCTGGTTTAGTATTTTCTAGACGTGGAATGGCGTTAGGATTAAAGTAATTGAAAAGGAAATTAATTATAGACGACTTGAATCATATCTATTTACACCCAAACTTATAAAAGAATTTAAACGAAAAAATCTTTTTTTTAATTTAGGTCAGTCGCATAAATTATTAACACCCGCTATGAAGTTTGAAAATGAAGGTTTAATATATAACTCAAAAACGGAGAAATTACTCCATGATATCATTCAATCCACCAAGACATCCCTCTCAAATCAGGGTGTTTTCAGAAATTTTCTGCTTTATGGCCCACCTGGAACTGGAAAAACACTTTTTGCTAAAAAATTAGCTCTTTATTCTGGATTAAGTTATGCCATATTAACTGGTGGTGACGTTGTACCATTGCGGGAAAAAGCTGTAACTGAAATCCATAAAGTATTTGACTGGTCTGCTCGTAACCGTGGTTTAATTCTGTTCCTGGATGAAGCCGATGCCTTTCTTAAAAAAAGAGATCAAGTTAATATGGGAGAAGAAATGAGAAGTGCTTTAAATTCATTTTTATACCGCACTGGAGGGATTTCTAACAAGTTGAATTAATTTATTCACTTTTTAGTTTGATGTTAATTTTGGCAACAAATAAACCAGAACATCTTGATAGAGCTGTTACTGATAGAATTGATATGATGATTGAATTTCCTCTCCCAGATGCTCCAACCCGAGAAAGACTGTTTCACTATTATTTCACACTGAGAGTTGAAAGCAAAGCTAACCAACAAGATTTTAATCTTAACGATGTAATAGATGAACTTGTAACAAGTTCAGATGGATTCTCAGCAAGAGAAATCGCAAAAATGTGCCTATCGTGGGAGGTATCAGTGTTAATTATAAATCCTGCAGACTAGTGCCTTATCAAATAATAGTAGAAAAATCACAAAACCCTTAATAATCGATGAAGTGAAGAATATGAGAAAACAAAACGAAACTAAAAGGACATGGGACAAATTAGAACATAGATAGAACAAAAATTTTAACCCTCCCCAAAAAAATACAATTTAGTTTAAGTGAAAATATTTTTTCACACAATTTCTAATTTATTGAATCAATGTTTTTATTGCATATGACTTTCCATATCTTGAACAGAATCATCAATAAGGGCTGATTGGTATTGCTGGTACTCGCTGATTAAATCGATCAAATTTGATCGAGCTTCACAAAACTCCATTTCATCCATACCCTCAGAGGTGTACCAATGAGTGAAAGCCTTTCGTGCATACATAGCAGAAAATTGTTGCTCAACTCGACGGAACAAATCCTGAATAATTGTATTATTACCAATGAACGTTCCAGATATTTTCATATTGTTCAATGCAACTGAACAGAAAGCGGTTTTCATGTTATTGGGTATCCATTCAACAAAATAGGCGCTGTTTTTGTTTTGAACATTCATAACTTGATCCTCAACTTCTTTAGTTGAAATGTTACCACGGAATATAACAGCCACAGTTAGATACTTACCATGTCTAGGGTCACAGGCGACCATCATGCTTTTAGGATCAAAAAGTTGATTAAGAACTTCAGAAACAGAGAAATTGTTGTACTGTCGGCTGGTATCAGACACAGTCGGAGAGCAGGATGAGGTAAAGAAATGAAGACGTGGGAAGGGAACCATATTAACTGCAAGTTTTCTTAAATCAGCATTCAGTTGTCCTGGGAATCTCAAACAGGTAGTCACACCAGACATTGTTCTGGAGACCAAAGCATTCAAATCACTATAATTGGGGGATTTTTGTTTAAGTGTAGTGAAGCAAATGTCATATAGGGCCTCGTTGTCAATACAGTGTGTTTCATCAGTATTCTCGACTAATTCATGCAAAGAGAGTAGTGCGTTGTAAGGTTCAACAACAGTGTCGGACACTTTAGGAGAAGGAACGACCGAAAACGAACTTGTAATTCGATCGGGATATTCTTCCCGTATTTTGCTAATAAGAAGCGTTCCCATGCCGCTGCCGGTACCTCCACCGAGAGAATGAGTGAGTTGAAAACCTTGTAGGCAATCACAGGCTTCGACTTCTTTTCGGGTAACTTCCATGACACTTTCAACTAATTCAGCTCCTTCAGTGTAATGACCTTTTGCCCAGTTGTTTCCAGCACCACTTTGAGCGTGAATAAAATTATCTGGTTTAAAAATGTTGCCAATTGCAGATGATTTGATTGATTCGATTGTACCAGGCTCAAGATCCACAAGTACAGATCTGGGGACGTATCTTTCGCCGTTATTTGTCTCATTGTAATAAACGTACAGGCGATCAGTCTGTAAATGGTTGTTTCCATTATATTTTCCTTCAAGATCAAGACCATGTTCACTATTTATAGTTTCCCAGAACTTAAATTTAACAAAACTAAAATTACTTTAGTTCCAATTTGATTTCCACATTGTCCAACTTGTAAATGAAGAATTTCACGCATTATTAATTAAGCAATCACGCGGTATGATTATATAAAAGCGGCTCGGCGTGTTCAATGGGACTGGGTTCGAAGGTGGTTCGCGCGTAATTTGCGTTTCTATTAAAAAAATGTTATTAAATAGTTTTATCAATGAAGAACATATTAAAATTAAAATTAAAAATAACCTGTGTAATTAAAAAAAACAATTGTTGTCATGTTTTGTGCGTGTCCTAATAATCTATTATTCAATAGGCTTATATTATTTTTAAAACATTATTTTAAATGTCCCAATAGATTATTGTGATCGACGCTGTTTTTTGTTTTGCTCGTCATTCAAGGTAGCCTTTGTTAAACAAGCACGCTTTCTATTGTATTCACAAAAGCATGCATTTGAATGCTTATTATGATTATACAAATTAGGCAACTATCTCCATAATTCTTAAATTCATTTTATATTTATTTTTAATTATTTATCCGAATGTATCATAAATTAGACATTTAATTGAATATAAATCATAGCTTACGTTAAATAATGCCATTTAAGTAATTTGATCGCAAAGGCCTTAATCTTAAAATCATGTCTCGATAGTTTTGACGCTTAAGAGCTTAGGATTAGTAAAATAATGCAATATTATTGTTATTATTCATAAGATATAGTGCTAAATCAGATTAGGCAATTAAAATTTACACCCCCTCCTCATATCTTACTCAGAGAATAAATTTACCAAGCCCAAATTTTATTTTTTAGACCATTTGAGACACAATTAATGTTTTTTTTTGTATTATTCGTTCTTATAATTACAAAAAACATAATAAGTTAAAACTTAAAAATAACCGGAATATTTTTTTTTAAAGTAAAATTTACGCAAGAATCCATTTTTGCAATTATTTATAAATGCTGGAAATAATCTTCTGGTCCTATTTGATCTAAAACTTATTAAATACGCGACAAATTATTTTATTTTCTTTTAGAGCAAACATCAAGTTATAATTTATAAATTCAATTTAACCCGTTAGTTATATACATGCGCCAAATGAATCTTGTTTTATCCTACGCAATATCATTATGGCTGTTTCCAAAATTGAAACCACTTGCTTGTTATATTATAGCTTGAAATTTTTAGAAATTCTAACTAATTACAGCATAAAAATATTTAGTGTTGTTGTTTTTCAGAATAATCTGCGCATGTCTATATTAATTTTCGAGTGTCTTCATCTTAGAATTTTGGACAATTCTTTATATGTTTGGGATTGTTGGACAGCTTATAATGAATTTCCACACTTTATGATTCAAGCGATTTATTTGTGTTCACCTATCTTCGTATCTTAATATATAGAAATATTGGTTGTGTTTGCACTATTTTTTTAATCGGATGCAAAACCCTTTTCCAAATACTATAAGTTTTACAAGAAAATTCTAAACAATTCTCATACAGATTCAAACATTAAAAACCCTCATGTAAAGTAGGCCCTTAACTAAAAATGAATAAATAAATCAATAGACCTGCTTCCAGTCTTTTTTTTTAAATCTTATAAAAAAAAGAATGAAATAAAATGGTGCCGACTGATGACAGGGCGCATAGTTATACATTGGCAAAAAAGCATCCTATCACAGGCTTTAAATAAAAGAACGCCTACCCTTTTAGCTTGGGTTTGCGGAGGAAGTTTTTTTTATCCACATTAATAGTATTTTTATAATAAGAAATGCATAAAATAAAAATATTCTTACAAAAAGCGACAAATTTTAATTTAGTATTAATACTCCTTTCTACGCTTCCTGTTAAGATCTTTAAAATACGATATAGAAAAGGGGCTATCTCGTGATCTGAAGCTAGGTATATTTTTAAGAAATACATTACGAGAATAAACGCAGTTGTTACAAACAAGTAATATTGCAGCAGATATCTTAAGTAGGCCATCTTGAAAAAAAACTTTTTAATTTTCTATTTTTTTACAATTTGCTATTTTTAATAGTTTGGCGAATTTTAGTTTTTTTAGCAAAGTTTTAGAATTATTATTTTCCTCTGCAACTATTTAATACGATATTTATTATTTTTTTTTACACAATATGTTTTCGCTTAGCCTGATTTTAGTTGATTTTCTTGAGCAATGCATATATTGTTCAAGTTTTTCCCACCAAATTATATCACATGAGGCACTAGTGGTTTAAGGACTATTAATTGTGGTCCACGAATACGAAAATAAAAAACAATATTAAAAAGTGAAAAATAGAGTGCAGCAGCTGAAAAGTTTAGTTTCTTAATTGTCCCCCAAACGTGAAAGGATGTTGGGGTGAGGGTTCTCTGATATTTGGGTAATATATCTTAATAATTTAACCGTTTCTGCTTTTTATTTGTAACGGTTGTGTAATTTGAGATATTTTTATTTTATTTTAATTCTTTTTGTGAACAAGAAAAACCCCTAATTTAGTCACCAATCCATTTTATGTAAGCATCATGGAAGCCTCATAAAATCTCCAAATATAAAGGAATTATAAATAATGCGACTCGGACTTACAAATTTAATTCAATGATATAGTCCCAGAATTGTAATAGTAATATGTTTAAAAGGAAAGGTTTGTTAATTTAAACAAGTATAAAGTTTGATTCTGTTCCCTCTTTTGACCCACAGCCCATGTCAAAAAATATTTTCCATAATATAGTACTCAAAGTAAAAATTGTAAAAAAAATTGCTGATTTCATCTGGAAGACAGCCTTCAATTGACCACTCCAGATGCAGTTTTCAACATTGAATAATTTGAAAAAAAATAAACAGAATTTTTTACTTATGGACAGAATCGTTCATTTCCGTTGTGATCCTAATAAAAAATTTTTTATAAATTAAATGCGTCTCTTCTTATTAGATAACATCTAATTGTACAAAAAAAATGTTATTAGGTGATGTTTAGTTTACAAATAATCATCAAATGAGATGATTTCGGAGGAAAAATTAAAAAAATTGCATCACGTTAAGATTCAAAAAGAAACACTGCAATTAGTTTGAAATATTTTGGCGCTTCAAAATTTCCTTACCTGTTATTTCCGATTTTGAGATGTTAAGAAATTTATACAAGAGAGTTTATCAATTGTAAGGCCCAGGAGATGTACATGATTTTCAAATTGGCCACTTACTTCCGAACGGTTAAGTACGCTTGAAAGAGATATTTGTAAATTATATTTTTTATTTTGTGATGTTGCATTACATTATCTTGTATTCCTTCGACATTTTTTATATTTTAACATTGAATTTATACCCACGAAAAATCTATGCTTTACCTTAAAACGTATTCTCAGAAAATCAACATAAAAAACTTGCAGTGTTTCCTCGATTTCTTAATATTCAGTCAGCATTCGATAATTCGTCAAAAATTATAATTTTGACAAATCTTTGAAAATAAAATTTGAGGAATTTCAAATTAAATAATTATGTACATGAAATTTACTATGAAATGGTGGTATTTCAATCCCACTCTTTAATTTTTATTTGTTGAAGAATGTATTTAATCAAATTGTTATAAAATAATATGATGTACAAGGAACTATATTAAATTATGGTTCTAAGTAACTTAGAGGGAGATTCTATATGCTTTAGGGGTGCTAAAAGCGAACAAAGATATCTGGAGAGAGAGGGATAAAGCGTTTATAAGAGAAAACGTTTCCATAATGTTTCTCTTTGTTGCTTTTCGTGCAATTTACAAAAGTTAACTTTTTTAATTTGGAAAAACAATAATATTTGTGGATAAATATTAAATCATACCAACAACAAAATTCTTAGCGGCAAATTGTTGGTCGAAATTTTTAATAAAGCATTAAGATATGAAATGAGAAAAAAAAAGTTAGAAAACATAAATTAACATTTCAAACAACTCAACTCAGATGAGGCTGTAAAAATTGAAAATATTTTAAAAGAATATAATAATGATGCGATATTTTTCCAATATCAATTGTTATATTCAAAAACTCAAAGCCTGAATATAAAATTGTACGATTCCTGACGTTTAATTTAATATCGAATTTTTGTAACTTAATATTGCGGCTTTTTTTTATTTTTTTTTTGTTAATAAATAATAAGAAAGAAATCCCAATTAAATTGAGAAAGATTATAATTAAATTATGTGGGAACTAAGGAAAAATTATGGCTGAAATAGGCCTAACTTTATTCATCCTAATAAGTTCCATATAATCCGTGTTAATAAAAATTCAACGATACAGGAAGTGCTACGTGAAGAAAAAGGTTGGACACGAATTTCTAAATTAAATGATGAAATAAGAAACAGAATTGGAGAGCTTATCCAATTAATTCAAATTATGGAATTACGTGTATTCGTGTCCCCTTTATGGAGATAGCTTAAGAAATTAAATTAAACTTAAAAATGCTTTGACACGTCCCGGAAATAAGGAAAAATTTTGAGGTAATGCGAATAATAAAAAAGTTTGTTCAACGGTATATGTCACTGGTCCCCCTCCTTTAGTTACCGTGACATAATTTACTCGAATGAACTTTCATTCAACCTTCCTATCAGGAGAATCCCCGTATGTGCCAGAGTCACCGAAAACCCTAACATCGTTGTAAATAACATTACAGGCGGTCGACAAATGTATGATACATGTCATAAACTGTATAAATAAGATCAAAAGCGAAACCATTGTAGGGGTTGGTATCAACATCATTATTTCTAAACAGTTTTTAATTCTCTTTTAAATATCTTTGGGAAAGATGATGACTTTATTCTCGTTTTGAAGAACGTACGCTTTTACCAATAAAATTTTTTGATTATTACTTTTATGAAATAAAATATCTGCTGCTAGTCTCTTCATTCCTTAATCTTTGTGCGAAAATATTTTACCAAATTAAAAACCTATTACGAACAGATGGGTGAGTACAAGAAACAAATGACCTTTTAGTACGAATGAGCAATACTTTTAGGGATGTGGGAAAATAAAATGTTTGAAATTGCGAATCTCATTGTTAACGCTTTTACACTTGATGTTTAAAGGAGAAAATAAAAGCAGAGACTATTTTTTTTAATTTTTATTAAATGCTTTATATTTTGCGTGTGTTCGAGTTAATTTTAATGGTGCAATAGTGGATGAAAAATTCAGCGGTAAGAAATCTTTAAAACGTGTTATTTCAATTTTTAATTGACCAAAATATTTTACCTTGATGTTTCAATTTATTTCATCAACACGCATTTGCAACATAAATAAACATCACTAATTTTAAGATTACGTCAATTTTTTTCACCGATTGACTTTAGGGTTTGATAATCACATTAGATTACAAAATAAAAAAGATTGGTGTCTGGATAATTCATCAAATAACACATCCTTTATTCGACTTCTAACATATACATTTAAAAAACATACACTACAGAAAATGAGCCTCAATCAATTACGTGATGGGAGCATGATAAATTTATTGAAATTTAAAAATAAAAAAATGTCTGCAAATTTTTATTTCAAAAATGGGAAATACAATCAGATGAAAAAGTATCGCGTAATGGGGGCAATAAGATAGGATACCGAAATAGCGCGATTTCATAGGTTGAAAAAAAAAACAATTGATAACTTTCGAATAATATCTAGTTGCTTTGTCAATTAACAATTTTATCAAAAAATTTGTTGAAAAAAGTAAGAAACAAACCCCATTTGATGAATTCGTGATAAAAAAAAATTATTTTTACAATTGTTTTCTTTATTTTGGATTATTCCTTGTTTTTTGAGTTTGACAAGAGTGTAAAATCTTACAAGTTCTTTCAAGAGGAGCTTCAAGTTTTGTCAAATGATTTTATCCAGCTGTTAGGTACATATTATTGTCAATATTTTGCGTGGCGATATGCAGGTCTCACCTAACTTATCACTCACAGTAATTTTTCTATAAAGGCATAGAAATGAAACATTGATTTTCAGAGTAAAATTCAAATCATTTTCTTGAGTGAAGCTTATTAGAAATTGGATCTTTTTGATCAGTACTGCCTCATCATAATTGACATGATTATATTTTACAGACATCACATTACTTCCGCAATATCTCTTGGGCTGGTTTTTTTTACCTTCCCTCAATCCTTTCTATCACCTATGATTTTCTACACGTGCCAGGATTATTAAAAATTCTCATTTACATATTTATTTCAATTAGGGGTCATTCGTAAACTTTATAACGATTTCGGGGAGGAAGTAAAAATTTTATTTAGCATTACGAAATTTACGAATGATCCCTTAGATTTTTATTTCCTTTTTATTGCAAAAATCTTCAAATAAGCATGCGTACTATCTATTTCGTGGAGTACATAATAGATTGCGCGCTTGTTTTGAACCTTAGTCCAAGTATCTCTTTAAAGATAGAAAAAAAAAGCGAATCAATTATTTTCTTGAAAAGACTATTTAAGAGGTTGAAATAAAAAGTTTGAATTAAAAGCTAAATTCTATCAATTAGTTTTTTTTTTATTTAAATCAATATCATCGAGAAAATTTTGAAAATATCGTTGAGAACCAAACTTCGATTTTGTTTTCTTTATTTTAGGTTGCTAAAATGTTATTTAATATTGATACAGATGAATTATTCTTTTCTTCGATTTTTTTATATTTATTTTGTTGAAATATTTTTTTCTTACGTCTAAAATTTTTTCGTTGCGTGTCAGTGATTTCGTTTGGTCCAGCAGGCAAATCATTAATTGGTGCAGCTATTTCTTCAGGTGCAAAAGTTAGACATTCAGTTGCATGAACAGGCAATATATCTTCTAAATTCATAGCTGGTGCAATATTTTTTATTTTAATCTCCGATACAGACTATATTAAATAAAATAATAAACCGGTTTGGGTGCAAAGTAATGATTCGTTAATGAATCTAATATTTCTATCACAACATCTAATTCTTTTTTGATCTCAATAATCTCAGGGCGTTCTTTTGATGATTTATCGATCTATGAGGTGAAAAATAAATATATTAAACTTTATTAAGGTTATCTATGTAAGATTTTTCATAAATTTCAGCTAACCCTTCTTTTGATTTCTCAGAACTAATTCGCGATCGGGATATTCTAAATTTGTCCTCCGATATGGGTTTTTGTTTTCGATCAACATCATCCCATGTTTTATCTTTTATTCGCTGTTTAATTATGCCTTCAATTTGTTGAGAAACTTTTTCAGTTATTTCCGGTGCTGATAATTATTATTTCCAAAATACCTTTTACGCAACCGTAATCGAATGATAAATATTTTTCAAGCAACGAATCCTTTGGCCTTGATTTTGAATCAACTTCTCCCAATAAGTTCCATGGCTTTTCTCCAATATTTTGTTTCTCGAGTTTTCTTATTTTATTTTCTAACTAAAAATAAGTTTAAAATAGGCAATAATAAAGGTAAAATGCCTATACCTTATTCATGCTTTCAAAGAAGGTAAAATTCACGATATGTATATGTGCGCATGCGGTTGTAATTACTTTTAAGAAATTGAATCGATTATTCGCCATTTCAAATAATTTTATTTTTTAATAACATAGATGCATATAAATAGCATACATAGACTAATTTTATTATATTACTAAAATATCAATTTGAAAAGCCAGAGGGCACTAAGTTCTCCTTTTATCCGGGAAACACAATGCAAAAGGTTCGTATTAAAAATGAATCGAGTCTAGATAAAAACACCGGATTTCAATTCGCCAGAATTTTCGTTCGAGTTCTCGTTTCCAATGCTCACGCTGATTACCTAATGTTGAAATTTGAAAATGGACCAGCGAAACCTTTTTTTTCATTAACCGGACAACTGGTTATTGGGTCTTTGTTAACTGGCCGTACGCATATATGCAATTTTTATTTAAATTTTTAGACTAACTTACTGAGTGGATTTTATACGTCAATTTTTACACTAATACCTCCACACCTTCTGTGTATTATGTAAAAGGAATTCAAATTTTTTTATTTAGTTCAAAACTCTCAGTTTTAACTACTTTAATTTAGCCTATTTAGGTGTTTTTGTTTACTTTCTTAAACGTATATTTGACTGTAAATACATCAAAAATATATCAATTGCATATCAGCAAAGAATTTTTATTAATCAAAAAGAACTGGTTATTCAAATTCTTATCCATTTTTTTCAATCTTTAATAATTATAAAAAAAATTTAAATTTTATCATAAGGTTATGTACCGTATTTTACGGTAGATAACGCGCGCGTTATCTATACAAAAAAGATGAAAATTTTTGAAAATAAGGCATGCGCGCTATACATTAGGAGAAATA
>SGJC01000324.1:0-16289 GCA_009887335.1 Henneguya salminicola | reverse complement strand
AAATAATTTTGTTTTAAAATATGTATTAAAATGTGAAAATTTTTGTAGTGTCAATAAAAACTCAAAAAATATATTATTTAATTGGTTGCAAAGATTATTTAAGTGGTTGCAAAGATTATTTAATTGATTGCAAAGATTTTTTTAATTGATCGAAAAGTTATTTAATTGATTGCAAAGATTATTTAATTGAACGAAAAGTTATTTAATGGATTGCAAAGATTATTTAATTGATCGAAAAACCCTATATTTGCAATGAAAAATATCAGCTTAACGATTGAATTCCTACAATATGTTAAAACCATTAATTTTTTATATTCGGGTAAAAAAGTTGTTATAAATTTAAAATATTTTAATTTATGCAACCAATTTCTATTTGGTTCCTTCTAAGACCATGCCAAAAAGTTACGATAGATTCTAAAAAAAGATTAACTTGTAGTGTTTTGTTAACTTATGTTTTAATTAATTTAACAACTATCTTAATCGTCAAGAAACTCAAACAAATTCTTACCTTTTTCAATTCGCCTTTTGCGGAAAAAAAATTATAAAAACGTTATAATGTAAATTTTGTTTCTCAATGGAAATACTCACTAGATAAATTAAAACCTTGTTTTTTTGGTTCGAAATTCGTAAACGGTCTAAACATAGAATATGACAGTTTTTTAACATTGGTTGAGAATCTAATCAAACAAACAGCCATTTTGATATATTTAATATTGTATCTTGTGGATCTTTAATAAAACTACTGCATCCGAAGCATACAATTTTTATGTGCTATATTTCGTATGAATTTAAAAACCTTGCTAATTGCAAAATAAATATGCATTTCAGCCGTCCTAAATTTTAACAATTCAATACCATATTTTTACAATTTTCTGAAATTTCTACTCGAACAAAAGAATATCGCCATAACTCATTTATTTTTAATTGAGAAAGCTGTTCTAACCCCTGAGTTATGAATTTTAATGATTCCGCTTTGTGACTAGTTTTTTAAAATCCAACTCCCAGTGAGGAATTTATCAAAGATGAAATAATTAAAAAATATATAAGGTTGACTTAAAAGGCCTACTAAGTTGCGCTGCGCATTAAGGTTTTTGGATACGATATAATATTTTAATAATCCTCATAGGTATTTTTTCTATAAGAATATTTGTAGGATGATTCTTTCACTGAATAGGCTTGGCATCAAAACTTAGGGTTTGTGTCGTATTTAATTAAACATGTCTTTTATTTCATTAATTTATTCTCTTAAGAAACTCTTGCTTGCCTCTAAAACCAGTTCGCAATATATAAGATTTTATTTTATTATGTGTTCAAAATACAAATTATTTCAGGTCAATTAGGCACAGAATAATTATATTATTATTGAATACATTGATTAGAATGTTCTGGTATTTTTTAAAGTTAAAGCTGTTATATGTATTTTTTTTAAACAGCTTTTTTTAAAATTTCGAATACTTTTATCCCACTTAGTTTCCTTACTTATAAATTTCAGAATTAACGCTATATGCAATCAATGTTTCGAAATATATTATTGTGCTATTGTGTGTAATAAACAAAACCTTCTTTGCTGAAGATTTTATTCTGATCAAAAGGTTCATCTGGCCTTAAAATATAGTTAGTTATATATTTTGAGGATCATACAAATTTTTTTCAGATTTATGTGAATAAGATTCTTTGTACGCAGTAAAGGCATATATTTTATAAATTCTGCAATCTAATTTTATAAAATACACTTGCAAATATAATAGTTTATAACTCTGTCAAGTACGATCGAAATTTTGATTATATTTTCTGGTTTGACGATTTTTTTGTCTATCTATCTATTAAGTCACCGTCAATAAAATAAGAATTTTACTCTTTTTAATTGATTATATTCGTAAAAAAATCTATTATCATCCCCTATTTAAACAAAAATTCACCAATAAAAATGGCATATGCAAGTAGAATTGTTTAAAATTTATTATTTTTGTCGAATTCAAAAATAAATATTTGTGTGTTCATACTATGAGTACAAAGAGAAAAACAAAGGCATTTGGAATATTAAATGATAAAAAACAATCAATAGTCAATATGAATATATCAATCTATGACATGTGGTATAAAATTATATAATGAGTTGAAGATAAACAAATTTGGTAGAATATTTTGTTAACGAGTATATTTGAGCCAGTAAAATATTAAGACATATCAGATATTCAAAAATAGTAAAATCTCAAAAGAAATGTGAAGGCCGCTTTAGTTAACGCTTACTTGCAATGTTTAAAGTTACGTAAAAAGATATCTATAACAGTATAAAATTCTACTGTCAAGAATAAATATAAACTATCAGTTTTTAATAAATGTTAAAAATGCTTATTCCTATTTTTTTATGGAATATTATTAAATAATCTTTCCTCTTTTGGATTATTGCATATAATTATTGGCTGAATGTTTTTGTTATAATAGTGTAGGTAAAAAAATTTTTATTTTAATTAACATATTAAATCGTTTTTTTTCAAAATATAGGCACCGCTCAATCAAATAAATTAGGGTAGCGTTTTTACCTCTTTATATTAATAACTATACGTTTAGTTTATCAAGAAAATTATCTCTTTTATAATTGTTAAATGATCAATCTTTTTTTTTCATTTACTTACTAACACACATTAAGTTTTTATTAAATGTTTATTTTAACTTTAATAGATCTGTTTAACAATGAAATCTGCGGTGTGGATGGATCGCAACAGCTATCCGTTAAAGATTACATTAACGGAATAATTATCTTCATCCGAATTAATAAAATTATTACTATTAAATTAAAATAAAATTAGAATAATGGTTTATTATTTTACAATCCAGTTATTACTCTGACTATTTTAAGTAGCAACCATTGTTCTGCCTGAATTCTACAATTTTCAACTTTATTAATATAAATCTACAATTCCCTGTTTAAGAACATAAATGAACCGATAGATGATGCTAATTTAGAAAATTGAAGTATTTACTAAATTATTGTTTTTAAGAATAATTAAAGGGGCCTAAAAAAATTTATGGTTATAATTCTTTGGAACTATACTCTATTGATAATTGAACTGCATCTTGTATTTTATTAATTTAAGCTTATTGCTAAAAGTTAAAAGTTATCCTTAAAATATTGTTATAATCTTCAAACTTTGGCATGTATATTCTATTTCACAGATTTCAAAATAATATGGGAATGATCTTACATCTTGAACCTATGCCATAGTGGTATGATATCTTTATAATTAATTAATGTAGGTTCTTGTTATATTGAGGTATTAATTTCCCAACTATCTATTAAAGCCTTGAATGTTGATCCAATCTTAGTTGTAGACGATGAAGCTCGTGTTGAAAAGTACAATTTATATTTTTTCCATCCAATTGATTTCAAAAAACACTAAATTTATAATTAAAACTTAAAGAGATCTTTTTGAATCATATTTAATTCTTTAAATAATAATCATTAATCTATAGTTAACAAATCATCGAAATATATATCCTTTTCAAACAAAATTTATTAAGGGTCAACTATTTTTTAATACTTCGAATAATAGAAATAAAAAATATATGTGTAAAATTATTTTCTTTTTTAATTTTATTCGAAATAAAAAAATAATACATTTATCCTTAAGGTTATCCAGCTGGAATTTTGTTATTCCAAATAATTAATCATAATCCTCGTTTTGCATATTAATATTTATAAAATATAGTAAATAATTTATAATTTTACTATTCCTCAAATAGATAAATGCGAGCTCTAATTAAATTTTATTAAATTCTCAAACAAATATAAAAATCTAACAGATTTGCAATTACATTAAATTAATTATCAAGTGTTAAAAGTAGTGTTACATATGTTATTTACATACTACCACCTTGTATACATAAGGCTTGACTTTTCTTTAAAGAAAAAAATAGGTCTAACTCAATTACTCAAAGCAAAATTTTTGATAAATTCAAGGTAAAAACAATTTTACTTCTTCCTCCTTATATTAGTTGGCAGAACAGCCTAAACAATATTTCCTGTTAACTCAAAATTATAACTTTAATAGTTGGGAGAGAATATGTATTTTAATATGTTTTATTTAAAAAAAATATATCCGTTTTTTTTAACTGACAACTCGAAAGTATTATCTTTTCTTCTGAAAGCTAAAAAAAACTCATTCGATGTACTTTCTTCACTCACTCTGAAACTTGTAAGAAAATATATAGAAATATATCCTAATTGACTTCAATTATTATCTACGATATGTTAAGCCGAGACAATTGTCTAAATCGAAAAATTAATAGTCCAGCAGAATAAATTCTATATGTTTTTTTCAATGGAATGTAAATAACTTCATGTTATTCATTTATATGCGAAGGCGGTAGAGGACACATATTATCGTAACTATTTCTCACTTTGTTGTGTATGCCTAATTTAAATAACACACATGATCCAGTTTTTAAACTAAAAAAACTTTTGGAAGTATTTCTTTATCTAAATTTATTATAAGTTAAACTTTCTTGGAAATCAGAGATTAAAATTCATAATTTTGTATGTCTTTTTAATTATAACGATCATTAAACTTAAAATGTTACAGGTTGTTTTTTTTCTTAACAAGATTTTTTGCAATCGGATAGTTTAATTATATTTAAAAGATAAGTTTCGCATATCAAAAACATAAATAAAACTATTCATTATTGTTTTTATAGAATAACACTTGGTTCTGTATGAATATATATGAAAAAAATCCGAAAACCAAAAAATGGTCATAAAATATTCATCGAAACAGTCGATGCTCTAGATTTGAAATTATTGTAAAATTCACAACAAAATTAATATTCTTTGGTTTTACTTTCCAATTAAACTACTTATGCAATAAAACTCATTATAATATATTTAGTGAATATAAATGCCAGTGCTTTGTGCAAAGGTTATCGAATCTTAATACGCATTTTAGTTAAAATTTTAAAAGATTTTTATATTATTAACTTTAATAATAATGTTACAATTCTACGCCTAAAATTCAAAAATCATTGATATGCGAAATATAAGCTACGTTTGATCTATATCCTTATAAAATTAAGGAGAAAAAATACACAGTCAATGCTAGAAGAGTGTCTCAATATATCATAAGCTATATAATTTAAGTCAGTTGTATTTTTAAAATCAAGGGAGATGTGATGTTTTATGCTTATCAGCGCCCACAATTACGCCTCTTTAGCTTACAAGAAAAATTAAAAAGATTAAAATTTATTTTTCCGAAGGTATTGATTTATGAAAATAAATTGGCCCTATGATAAAATAATGGGTTCTATTAAATACATAAAGTTGCCATGAATGGAGATATAAAATCATATCTTTTTTTCGGTGTTGTATTACCAACCTCACAGGCCACATTGACCGAATTTTCTAATTATTATACTTAATAAAACAGGTAATTTTTCAGTTTCCCATTGGACGGGAAATAATAAACATATTTACAGTTATTTCTTCTACGAAATAATATTTTGACTGGAATATAAATATATGCCTTTAAACAATGCAGTTAATTTTATTAAAGAGACAAATTTGTGCAATAAATAATCAAACTTATGATTAAAATATCTAAGAGTGTAGCCTACACTTTATAAATCTGAAATATCGCTAACTGTTAAATATTAAGATGTCTTAAAATACAATGAGGAAATATTTTTACATTTTAAGTTATTTACGAAATTTTCTATTTCCGAAATTCAGCCGTTAATTTCGGATGAAATTAGGGATACCACCTGATACTTTTAATTGTGTTAATTTAATATTATTATTGATGCTTTTATAATAAGATATGATAATAGAATGGAGAATATCAAACACTACAATGAAAGAGAATCATGTAGGGCAAATATTATTCCCCTTCAGATATATAATAAACTGTTTGATTATTTCTTTTTTAATTTAATCGTAATTTGAATTCTTTCACATTTTCATTTGATAGAGTAAGCATGAATTCTACTCCGAACGAATGAAGGCAATATGAAAAAACTGTTCAAATGTATAATATGATAAATCGCTATTTGAGCCAACAATAATATAAGTTTAAATTATGATATATTTTGTATCTTAGGGAGGAATTTTTATTCAATAATTAAATATAATTTTCTTTTATTCCGGATTGTGTTTTCTTCTCCGTCAAATCAACTTTTAGAATTTCTAAATGATAGAGATCCAACAAACCTGTTTCTCAATCTGATTGACTTTGTTTATTAAATATTTATTTTATTAATTTATTAGATATATATTTTTTGTGCAATAAATGAACTTTCCACTCTAATCTATAAATCAGATATGTTTTTCATATGATTTCTTACGAGGCATATCTCATTAAATTTAAATTATTTTAATTTTCGAGCAATTAATAAAAGTGACAAAAATTGGGAATTGAAAAAATGATGTATTGACTTACGATGCTTGATTCTGTTTTTTTCATCAATGGTTAAAATAAAAATATTATTAATGTAAATAAATTAATCAAATATAAAAATTTTCGGCTGACCAAAATTAACCGAAATGAATTGTTCGCGTCAAGGATTCGGCCGTACGCGACAAAACATTACATTGATGCAAGCGTTGTGCTGAAAAATTTTTCCCAACTCAGTCCACGTGAAGAATTTTCGCCAACAGGAAAATGTCAGTTACGAACTGAAATTACTGGGAAATAATTCAGGAACACACTCATTCGAGTTAGATGATTACTTTGAAAGACGTTTTATCGAACAAGGTAACGTCAAATTCAATATATATCAAAACTAATGAAGTAGTTCTTCAATTTTTTATATGAATAATAATAGAGAAATCAGTGTTTTATCAGGAAAATCTTTAATAAAAAATCTTGCATTTAGATTGTGGGGTGGGAGATAGTGTTATGGTAGCAGAGGGGAATTTTGGGACCAGAGCATAATTTTAATTTTAAATCAGGGGCTTTTGCAGGTCTGAGAATATTTCTCGAATTATTATTTTTTAAGCTTTATGCATGTGTTATATTGATATACATTAAAATTTTAACTTAAGAATTCTTGTAAGTGAGACATGTCTATTATTAAACAATTTTATATTGTTTATTTGAAATGAATGAGGTAGAAAAATCGTATGATTATTAATATTATTGTGATGAAGTACTGAAAATTTTATAAATAGGTTTTTTGCATAAAAGTAGGATAGATTAATTATAAAGAGCTTCAATGTATTAGATAGTTGAGGTCATTTTCTATCTACATGAACTTTATTCTTGTTATAATGATTCAAATTTTAATTTTCGCATCTTACTTAGAGATTAAATTTTTTAAATTAACGTACTATATATTCAAAAAACAAGTATAAATGTATCAGAGAGTAATATCCAAAATATGGCAGAGAACAAACGTATTAGATGCTACCATTGTAAATAAATATAATTAGATGTGATTTTCATGTTCTGAGACCCTCTCCAATATTTCATTTTAACCACATTGACCTGAGATACTCAAAATCACTTTCATTAAGAAATTTTAAGAACGCACATACTTCTACCATTAAAGAAATAACGTTAAAAGAATGCCCGAAGTTAGATATTAAGATAGGTCATACTTCAGAAAAAAACTGAAATAAGAAACTTCGCTTTTATTCGTTAATTCATATAATTAACACTTTAATGTGTATATTATATATTTTATTTCTTAGCTATTGGAGATAATAACTCGATCACTTCAAACCGGTGACGTATAATTTGGTTAATCATCGTGCAATATAAGCAATGTAATAACGGCTGACGTTAATTTTAATCAATATAATAACGACCAGCATCAATTGCTTGAATTAATATTAATTTCCTTATAATACCCTTAAATAAAGGTTTGCATTTTTGATTTATTTAATTAAAAGTCTAGCCTCATAAAAGATTAAATTAAGGTATATTTGTTGTTTATTTTAAATATTAACGAGTTATTATGATATATTAGGTATGTTAATATTTTTATTTACTATTCTCCAAAATAAAAATTTTTTAAATAATTTTATACTTGAATTAGTGGAAAATAATCCTAGTACGGTACTCAATAATATCTAAAAGAGTCCAAATAATTCTTATCAAAATATCCTAATGAATTTTTTTTTGAATTTTTCTCAAGCCATACACTGTAAATCCATTAAAATAAATGATTGACTGAAATTCCTAGAATTTAGAACTGTAATAAGATTTTTTATTTATTTCAGAATTACTATCCAATCTCAGAGAAATCAAGAACTAAAAGAAGTACAGATAAATTAATATGAATTGGCAATCTTTTTTTTAAATAAAGGAACTTAGTAATCATATTTTATCGGAAATATACGATTTCGGCCCCTTTTGATAAAGAGCCAGATAACCTAAAAAAACGATAACAAAGCTCATTTCAGGGATTAAATAAGCAATTCTAAAATTCATCTTAATTAATAATTTAAATTTAATAAATTTGTAGAGAAGTTAATATTTGTAAATCCATCGAGACAACCCAGTTTAAATCATTTAGGAGGGTTATCTCACGCTGAAGCTGATCGAAGCCTATATCTACGAACTAAATAGTCCTTGGAGTATTTTTTTCAAAAAAACAGGATCTAATTTCATAGAACTTAAAAAATCGAAATAATTATACTTTCCATCACTTAAGAATTACATTTATGACAGATTTATACTTATTCCTGAAAACAATCCCACTTAAGAACGCTTATTTATTGTGTTTTTAACATATCAAAATATTTAGCATCTCAGAAATTCGAAATTATACAGGTAAAATTGGAAATTTTTCATGGGCTATTAGTTGTTGGAAAATTTTACATAACTAATAGAACGGTTATGGTAGTATTTTATAAAATACCTTATAACTTTTTGGCATTGGTAATACTAAAATACAAAACATTGTAAAGCGTTTATTCTAAATAATGATCGAAGTCAGAATTATAATATAAACTTATAGAATAATACATCGGTGGTGATATCCGGTTTTATATTGAATGCCATAACTATTATTGCAATTGAAATTTTAATTTAGAATCAGAAATATAAATGAGCACACCGATAAGCTAATTGACCTTCTTACTTATTTTTTTTTGTGTGTAATTTAAAGAAATTAAATTATGTGAACAGTACTAAAATTGTAAAATCTGGGACAAATAAATATAATTTAAATTGATAGAAAAACATAGAATCTGGCAATTTAAACTAGGACATCAATGTTTCAAATTAGATGTTTTGAATGTTTCTCATTGGAGAAACCCATTCCAACAAAAAAATAAGACAGGTAATCCTTGTCTTTTAAAATAGCATAAAAATATATTATTAGACTAGGTTAGGGAAATTTTTTATATATTATAGGTACATTAAACATTAAATTATATAATATTCTCATAAATTTACAGAATTTTCTTAATAAATATATGATCATATCAAACAAATTATTTAAATTCTGGCCTTTTACTCTAGCGTCCATTAGATGAAAAAACGTTTGTGCAACTGATTTGTTAATAAATAGTTTTCGAGGTTAAATTATATGTTCATTTAAACTATACGCGTTTTAAGAAGTCAAATGAACGATCTTATGTATTTCTGCAATTAAATATCTATAATTTCATTTTATAGAAATGGGCGTAAATTTCCTGACCACAAAAATGAATTTTGTTAACACCCGTTCCCTCTAATGTCCATAATAATTTACTGACGATACCATATCATTGCATCCTAATAAAATCATTCGATAACAATCATATAAATTACTTAATTATAATATAAAATGAAACAATATTGTTAAAAATATTAAAATCATATTATCAGTAAAATGTAATCTACATTTTTCTGCATTATTTTATTCCATTAGACTTTTTTTAAGTTGGAAAGCATTCATTGTGGTTGAAAATTTTTATTAAATTACATGATAACAAATCAACCATTTTTAATATTTAAAAATATTTTTTTTATTAAAAAAAATATAATTTGTCCTTTTTAATCTGTAATTTTTTAATTTGATTAGGAATGACGTGTCAGGGCTTTATAATAATCGTTTAACCGAGGTTTTATTAAAATCTGTGTGTAAGATTCATGATTAAACATTTTTTTTATTAATTATAAATAAAGATTTATTCCCAACAAATTTTTCCTTTTTAAAGCAAACTTTTTTTGTGTCTTTTTATAGTAATTTTGTAGAATTGAAGGTATCAGATGTAAAAAAAATCAAAATTTTCGCCACGAATTTCATAATTCCCAACACGCCCCAAATATTTGAATAAACTCAACTAATTATTTTAATTAACCTATCACAACAGAGATTTATTTATTTAAAAATTATTTGCGATAAAATTAAATCTGTGAATTTCTATAAATGTATTCGATAAAGAAATGAAAACTAATTAATTTTTTTATTGATTAAAATTCTTTTTGAAACTGCTGTTCATTAACTAGATGCCAGAGGATAAGATAAAAATATTATAGTATGCAGAATTGATTTATTCGCTGACCATTTTTATTATTTAAAAGAAGACAGATTGGGCTTTATATCTCAAGGAGAAATTTCCACAATAATTGTTTTAAATTAACAAATAAGAATATTAAAAGTTGTAAAATCAAATTGTTCATATAATTTTACTTCTTACGGTCAATTTTAATATTTGAAAGAATCAAGAAATTTTTGAAAAAGTTTAATTTATATTTAATTGACTATAATATAAAATCCGATATTCAAAGTATTAGAAATATATGACTGCTATCAGAAATAGTATAAAAATAAGATATATCAATGGTTCTCTTTCTTAGAAAAACTACTTTATCTATGATAAATATAATGGATAATCTAAAGCTTTTAATTAATTTATGCTGAACAATTTTTATATGCAATTGAGACATTACCATTTTTATTATTTTTTTCAAAATTAAAAGTTTAAAATTAAAAAAAATAAATTAAAACTATTTTTTTTGTAAATATTTGTGCTTTTCTAAATTTACTATTAGTTTAAAATCAACATTATATAAATTTCAGAAGATTTCTAAAAATTGTTATAGTGGTTAATACGAAGTATTAACGTGTGATTTTTACTGTGGACGAGAGAAAATCTTGATCGCTCTACAATCTCCATAAACAATACGGCCCATTGTTTCGATTTTTACAAGAAGGCTTAATTAATTGAGTCTATAAATTTTATTTTAAATTATTTTATTAATTATGTCAATATTTATATTCAGGAAGCAAATTATTGACACATTGAATATAAAATAAATTTTACTGTGGATTTAATCATATTCTCTTTTTTTTATTTTAGACAATAGTTTTACACTTGAGATTTTTGTATGGAAATTTTTCTTAGATTAAATTTTACTTTTTGTTATCAAACCATAATTCGGTTTCCATTAAACGATATATTTTAAGCAGATTTATAAAATTTAATTCGAGCTTACGCTCCTTAAATTTAACGCTTTTTATTACACTAGAAGTGCAATATATTTTCTTTGATTTATTCATCAATTCGTTTTTACTTTAAGTATATTAAATCATCGAAATTTTAATATTTCAATTATTTTCTCGGTGAAAAAAATCGATTCTCAATCATGCGTTTAGTAGGATTAAATTAATAATCATCCTACTTTAGGTTTCGTTCTTCTATTTAATTATTATAATCTAAAATTTTAGTGTAAAACCCGACAAAAATTGAATCTATTTGACATCAACTTAGCCATAGTTGTACATTCAAGTCTGGTCATCACATAAATACAACTTTTAATAAATCTTTTTTTTTATCAATAATTAATTTCTTGTAGTTTATATAATTTTAATTATATCTTAAAATATATTTTTTTAATAGCAGGCTAAATCTACAATACATCACTTTTGTTTGAAGGTTGTAAATTGAAAAAGGCATAAAATATAATAATTTTTTAAACGTAGTGATATAGATTGCGATTCTGTAACATATCATTTTGAAGTTAACCTATTTAAGACAGCAAATAATATTAAGGAAAATATTTAAAAAGGATAAATTTCTGTATAAATTTTGAGAATTTTCGAATAATTGATTATTAATACAGAAGAAGTAAAATTGAAAAAATACTAGTTGATGCAAAGAATTGTTGTGTTAAGGTTCATTTTGGTTATTACGAGAATCATATACGCATGATTTTGCGATATGAATTATATTCAACAATGATATTATTGAAAGATAAATAACATGATTAAAAAATAAATGATTTTGTTTCTTTATACTGAGAAGTTTTCAATTCTAATATTTAGATTTGTTTTAAATATAAAATTATATAATTTAGAGTTTTTATTGCATGACTTAGATTCTATTGCCGGAATAAATATACTTTACTTCTCAAAAATTTGTTTGTTTTGAATTAAATAATAAATTCCCAAAATCATATTTTGATAAAAAGTTTTTCTTTTAAATTGACTGTCAAATAATTAATGAATGACCTGAGAGAAACATTTAAATATACATCGTAGGTTATATTTATCAAATCTTGAGGCTTAAAATGTACACAATCAACTGAGCGAATACTAAAAAATATAATTTTAATTTCTAAATTTCGGATCCTTTTTAATTACTTGGTTGAAATATCTTACTAAACTGAATACAAAATGGTAAAGGGAATTTAAGTATAATTACTAAGATCGGTATAGCAGATAAATAAACTTATATCTCTGATTAAATATAAATATTTTAATCTTGAACCAGAATATGTCCGCTTTTCTAAAACTTATGATGAATTTAGTAGGATGATATGATCATATAATATACTTATTAAATAGTTTGAATAAAGAAAACTTCTATAATATTATTATAAATAAATCATTTGAAAGTAAAAAATCGTGTATTCTTAGATTTTTTTTTTAATTTCACAAATCTTTGTTGTGATTTAGTTAATTATAACTTTATAAGGTGAAAAATAAATAAGCTCTGTAAAGATCCAAAAAAAATAAGAAAAAGGTATAAACGATGTATTTCTTATTTGAAAAAATATGTGGCATTCTTAAAACTTTATATTTATGCCGCTTCTTTTTAAATCTTGTGTAAGGATTTCTCTTATTTTATATTAATTCGCCTTTTTAAAAAATCTATAATTTTAAATATGGATACTATCTTCTATTTATAAATAACATTATAATCAATAAATTGTTTTTTTTATCCATTAGATAAATAACGTAAATCATTCAACTTTACATCTTTGCTTTGTTAATTATTTTTGTTTCAATTATAATCTTTAATTTAAAATTAAATTAATTAAATGAAACAATAAATTATTGCATGAATGGTTTTATTTCTTTTTAATTTCACTTTTTTTACATTTATAACTGCTAAAAATATTTTTGCATACAAAATAAAGATATATATCTTAATGAAATATATTTATAATATTTTAATGATTTTATTTTTGTTATTATTTAATTATCCCTCGATAACTAAAAAAATATATAAATCTTTACGGATATAATTAACTTTATGTAAAATATTTTTTTTATATCTCTATGATTAGTTTTCATGAAAAATATTACATTGTTTGGTGCAAAAATATACGGGGGAATTAATCGTAAATTAGTAATATTATTAAAATACATTTATTCATAGTTTTCGTTATTTTATTAAACTATTATATTTTCTTGATATACTTTAGGTTTAAAGCATACTGATTTCTTTTAAATTAACAGAATCTGAGAGTTATCTTTAGTCTAAGCCACACAGCCGCCAGATAGGCATATAAAGCAGAATAAAACTTCCACCTTTTAACTCTCATTTTAAATCTTTGTAATATCTACGGCTGCTTTATGAAATAAATTTACCTTTTCTTTATTCTTCTTAATGTCTCATTAAGATTATTCTTTTCGGAGAATCATTTATAAGACAAGTGCCGATTTATAATTCTAGTAGCTGATTTTATCTTTCTTTGGCTATTTTGAATTCTAAATCAACACCTATTTCGGTTGAAGGGCAGATGGCCGCAAAGTTTTGAACCATTGTGTACAGATTAGGCAAATAGCATTTCAAATTTAATTAGACTAGGGAGCTACTCAGCTTTAGACATTTCGTGTATTTTTAAAATATATTAGTGACTCCATAAATTTAAATTTGTTTTAAAACAAAGTCTACTAAAAATAAGCACGTATTATTAAAACTAGAAAATTATAATACCAGATAAATTTTACTCCTTTTGTTCCTCTTATCAATAAATATAAGTTGTAATAAATATTTTGAGCTATTAATGTTTCAGAGTGGTATTAGATTAACCTAAACAAGCTAAACTACCTGATTTTTTAACTCATCTTATTTTCCTTTATAATTTTTCGATGTCGGGGAATTATTTCTTCACTTTTATATGCCTTTTTATGTTATAAACCATAAAATTATAATATTTGTCTTGATTTTTAAAATATATTTATAATGATTTCAGAAATTAAATAAATAATCATTATATTTTATTGTATTTAGCTCACTTATCCAGTAAAATTCTATTAGTACGAGGCATTGAGGCGGTATCCATTTTAATATATTATTAGTAAATATAAAACTTTTATGTACGCCTGTTTTCTTATCGACGATATGAAAAAATTGAAGCTGCCACTATAAAACATTTATACCAAACAAATATAAAATTATCTTACATGGCTTTAAATACATAAAAGACACTAAAATAGTAATTTTTTATACGTTTAAGCTCAAAATCGATTCATTTTAATTTGAAATTTTTAAATCATAACTTTTATTAAAAAGTCTATGAAATATATCATCGCTCTAATATATATGTGCAATAAGAAATTTACAAAACTGACCGAAAAATATAAATTATTTCGAATCGGTGAAACGGATTGAATAAAATAAATGTTTGAATGTTAATTTTTTTAATATTATGTATAAAAATTCTTCATTGAATATATAGTTTTACAATCTTTGAATATTAAAAAAAACAAGTAATTCACAGTTTTATTTGGTTTTTAGGAAAAAAAAACAATTATTGGATTATTTTTAAAGTAAAATTTATAACTGGATAAATTATTTGATAATATTTGTCGCCGGAATCATATCCACCCTAAATCTTAATCAATGCGATTCTATTTCTCTCTCTCATTTTTTAGTTTAGATTTTTAAAAAGATTGTTTTCTGCAAAGTTATCATTCTCATAATAAGGAATTTTTTACGCTGAATCTTTATTCATTTCAAAATTAATTTTTGAATATGATGCAACAATATTTTTAAAAAAAGCGTATAAATTTTTGGCCTCAAATTTTTTCCACAGAATATTAGAGGATTGACGATAAAAGATACTCAAAAACTTTGCAACAAAGTGGGCTAAATGAGACAATTGATATATTTCTTTTCTTTTTTCTTTCATTTCTAATAATTTTATTTCTCAAACACATATATCTTTGAAAGACCGAAGAGGCGCTTCAAAACATTATATGTTCTGCTCTATAAATTAATAATTCCATTTAATTGCAAAAAATTGAAGATCTATCGTTTTAATTCAATACTTGTATCTAAATAATATTTTTACATTAAAAAAAATAGATACTGAGAGTGCTTATTTTAATAATTAAACCATTTTAAAAGGAGGGTTTTTCGATTTTTTTAATCCCTTTGTTAAAAGTCTTAATTTTTGTTACATTTTTTTTTAGAAGTTTTATAAAAAACATTAATGGTAGTAAAATAATTGACTATATGATTTTAATCATCAAAGGGAGCATTTTGAATAGACATTAATAAGCATTCGTTCATGTGTGAGAAGCATGATTCACAATTTTTAGATGTAATTGTCTTAAAACCTCCTTGAATTGCAACAAGTAGATTTACTTCAGAACAGAAATTTTCCCAATGGATATAATTTTTCTACTTTGAGAATACTTCCTAAATAGGATTTAAGAATGGGCTATAGGGAGTAAGAAAATAACCAGATGTCCCTTTTCATTTAAAGTTTTATTCGCGGCCCTAACCTTATTTATACGACAATTATCCATCACCAAAATAATGTCCTTAATGTTTCTGCTTTCTAAATCTGCTATTAATTTTTCAATACGGGCATTAAATGATTCTTCGTTAAAGACTCTTTTTTTGCTAAAAAAAAATACATTCGCTCAATTGGCATGGCAGAACACACAGAGAAATTTCTACTTCATATAGTTCTTACCAACGTTCCCTTTACGCTGCGCGCACGCGCAATCGCGCATTAAAATTTTTCCATGAAATTTTTTAAATCAATGGTCGTTTTTTTTGTCAATACCAGTAATTTTATTTTTTATATCGTTAATTTCTGCTATGAATCAAGGGAATTACGTAA